>JAJIZL010032946.1:0-32917 GCA_023969395.1 Amblyomma maculatum | reverse complement strand
TCAGCAGACCGGCGACGGCCTTGGGTACGCCGTGGGGGTTCTCCTGGGTTCCAACCTAGGAGCGGGACGAGGCCCGGGGATCCAAGAGCTTGGTAACTGAACGGGTCCACCGAGTGAGGCAGGGGCGGAAGCAAACGAGGTCCCCCATTTGCAGCAAGCGCACCAGTCCACACACATGAGGGATCAAGGGCGGTTTCTGGTGGGTGTGGCGGCCGATAGGTCAAATCGGCTAGCATGGCGGCCTGGATATCAGCAGCCGCTTTTGGGACATCGTACAGTGACGAAAAGCTACGCCCCGCCAATAGGCCTGAAAATGTGAGTGGGCTTGGCGTATCACTCGTGTGACCTCTGTTTCTTGTGGGGAGGGGTCGGCGCGCTCATACAGTTCCTGAAATGAGCATACATATTCCAAGAGGCTTTTCTCCTCTGCCTGTGTGCGAGTGTACAATTCATTCTTAATGCTGACTGACGGCATAGTCGAGAGGTTGGCAGCGGTGGCGTAGCGGTAGAGCATTCGCCTCGCATGCAAGAGGACCGGGGCTCAAATCCCGGTGCATCGCAATTCTCCACCTGATTAAAAAAAAATTCCGCGTGTCGATGGAATTGCATAAACAGGTTTGGGGTGTGACCAGATGCCGCTGAACACCCCCGGCAACGCACTTCCTCACCAAAGCAGGAGCTGGCCACCCTGGTGCAGTAATTGGCCGCAACCTGTCATGATAAGCCCCACAAAACCCCGGCCCTCAGTGACCAGCGGCTGCGGAACGACTGACCACAGCGGCGGTCAGGCCTGTGACGCAGCAGGGGGTGCTAAGAATTCCTGGCTTCGCTGGACAGGCCGCCATTGGAAACTGACCCTGGCAACGTTTAACGCTAGCACCCTAGCTAGTGAAGCTAGTTTAGCAGTGCTGTTAGAGGAACTAGAGCGTACGAAATGGGACGCTAGGACCGCAGCTAGTGAAGCTAGTTAAGCAGCGCTGTTAGAGGAACTAGATGGTATGAAATGGGATATCATAGGGCATAGTAAGGTTAGGAGGCCGATTGAGGCACATACTGTACTGAAGGATGGGCATGTACTGTTTTATCGAGGTTTACCAGAGAGGCGACAACTAGGACTAGGTTTCCTTGTCAATAAGTATATAGCAGGTAATATAGATGAACTCTGAGTATTAATGAGAGGGTGGCAGGTATCGTTATTAGGCCCAATAAGCAGATAAACTGGTTTGTACAGGCCTATGCACCTACATGTAGTTAAGATAACCATGCAGTTGAAAGCTTCTACGAAGATGTAGAATCGGCAATGCGAAAAGTAAAGACGCAGTATACTGTATAATGGGCGACTTCAATGCCAATGTAGTGGAAAAGCTGGCAGGAGACCAGGCAGTAGGTGACTATGGCATTGATTCTAGGAAGAGCAGGGGGGAGTTACTAGTTGAGTTTGCAGAGCGAAATCACTTAAGAATCGTGAATACCTTCTTCAAGAAACGGAAAAACCGGAAATAGACATGGAAAAGTCCTAACGGGGAGACTAAAAATGAAATCCACTTCATAATGTGTTCAATCCCCGCTATTATGCAAGATGTAGAGGTAATCGGGAAAGTGCGATGCAGTGACCGCAGGATGGTGAGGTCCCGAATTAGCCTAAATCTAAAGAAAAAACGCAACAGATTAGTAAGAAACCCATCAATGAATTAGCGGTGAGGGGGAGGGCAGAAGAGTCCAGGATCTCACTACAGAATAGATATTTAGCTCTAACCGAGGATGGCGACATTACCCTATAAGCATTGAACAGTAATATCAGAGATTTTACTACTCATTGCGCGGTAGAAGTAGGCGGTGGAATAGTTAGAGAGGATACCGGTAATTCTACTAAGGAAACGAAAGATTTGATTAAGAAACGCCAGAGTATGAAAGCTTTCAATCCAACAGACCAGATGAATTGGCCGAGATATCAAAGTTAATCAATAAGCGCAAGGTGGCCGATATAAGGCAGTATAACATGGAGAAAATTGAGCATGCTGTAAAGAATGAGCGAAGCCTTAAAGCGGTAAAGAAGAATTTGGGCATAGGAAAAAACCAGGTGTATCACGAATATGGACAAGATAGTCAAAGTAGCCGAGGAGTTCTATGCAGATCTCTACAGTAGCCAAAGTTGTCAGGTCCGTAATGAGATTTGCGGAAGGGAAAGCAGTCAGACGTTCCACCAGTGACGAAGGTCGAGGTCAAGAAAGCATTAGAAATTATGAAAAGGGGGAAATCAGCTGGAGAGGATCAGATAACTACAGATTTGCTGAAGGACGGGAGGGATATGGTGCTAGAAAAACTGGCCACCCTGTATACGCAGTGCCTGGTGTCATAGACGGTGCCGGAACCGTGGAAGAATGCAGACATTATCCTCATTCATAAGAATATTGACTCTAAGGACCTTAAAAATTACAGACCAATCAGCTTACTGGCTGTTACGTATAAGGTATTTACTATGGATAATCGCTAATAGAATCATGACAACCTTAGACTGCAATCAACCAAAGAATCAAGCAGGTTTTAGGAAACGGTACTCTACTATCGATAATATCCATACCATAAGTCAGGTGATAGAAAAATGCTCGGAATATAACCAGCCTTTATACATAGCATTCATTGATTACGAAAAAGAATCTCACTCAGTTGAAACCTCGGCGGTTATGTAGGCATTGCGAAATCAGGAGGTAGACGTGCCGTACGTGAAATTGCTGGAAGATATATATAGTGGCTGCACAGCAAGCATAGTTATGCATAAAGTAACAAAATTCCCATAAAGAAAGTTGTTAGGCAACGAGACACAATCTCCCCAGTACTATTCACAGCTTGTTTAAAGGAAGTATTCAGAGATTTGGAATGGGAGCAGTTAGGTATAAGGGTAGATGGAGAATACCTCAGTAATCTGAGATTTGCTGATGACGTTGCCTTGCTAAGCAGCTGGAGGGATGAACTGCAAATAATGATAGATGACCTAGACAGGAAAAGTAGACAGGTAGGCTTGAAAACTAATATGCAGAAGACTAAGGTAATGTTCAACAGCCTCGGGAAGGAACAGCAGTTTACAATAGGTAGCGAACTATTGGAAGTAGCAGGCGAATATGTCTACTTATGACAGGTAGTAACCGCATATCCGGACCATGAAAAGGAAATAACAAGAAGAATAAGATTGGGTTGGAGCGCATTTGGTCAGCACTCGCAGATTATGACTAGCAGCTTACCAGTATCGCACAAGAGGAAAGTATACAACATTTGCATCTCACCTGTACTCAGCTACTTGACTAAAACGTGGAGGCTAACTAAGAGCTTTCTACATAAGTTGAGGACAACCCAGAGGGCTATGGAACGAAAAATGTTAGGGGTAACATTAGGAGATAGGAAGCGTGCAGAGTGAGTTAGGGAAATAACTCAAGTTACTGGCATTGCAGCAGAAATTAAATGAAGAAATGGGCATGGGCAGGACATGTAGTGCAAATAGAGGATAACCGATGCTCGCTTAGGGTAACAAACTGGATTCCAAGGGAAGAAAAGCGTAGCAGGGGACGGCAGAAAGTTAGGTGGGCGCATGAGGATAAGAAGTTCGCAGGGGTCATTTGGATGCAGCTAGCACAGAAGGGTTAAGTGGAGAAATATGGGAGAGGCCTTCGCCCTGCAGTGGGTATAGTCAGGCTGATGATGATGATGCATAGTCGGGGGGTAGGAACTCTGCCCTTAGCATCTGATCGAAATGAGTCCAGTTTTGAAACGTCTGTCGACCCCGCCAGCATGCGGCGGAGCCTTTCAGGACTGCCAAAACTCGTTGTAAAATAATGTCGGATAGTCCTTCCGCGTTACGGTAGTCTAGCATTTCTTGTAGGAAGTTTGCTAGAGATTTTTTGTCCGTGTGCACTTCATATGTCGGCACTGCGAGCTGCAAACGGAAGATCGGTGGTTCAGTCTGTATCTGTCGCTCAAGCAACGTGGTTAGCCGGCTCGAAACAACAGTCATATCTGCCGCAGCCTCTCCTTTTACGTTGTTGTCAGACATTGTGGCAGTCGTGTGGTTTGTTGACTCGTTACGATTAGTACGTTTACCTGAGCGCAAACGCATTCGAAATAGAACAGTCCGAGTATAATTGTTTGGGCCAGAGCTTGCGTTCCTTGACGCAGTTGATGTGGTATCTGGCAAGTTACTGGCGCTGGCTTCGGATGGGTGTGGTTCTCGTGCGTTGGCTGTCCTGGCGGCACGGGTGCGCGCTCAAAGTGGCGGGGAACAACTCCCTGAAGGTTAAGAAAACATCCCGTTGGGCGCCAGATGTGAGCCTCAGCCCTCGCTCAGGGGGGTTCGTGAGCCGCCACTCATGCAACAAACGACCCGCCAAAAACGTGAACAAAAAAAACGCTTGAATTTAAACAGTCAGAAATAAACACTATGTGAAAGAAAACAATCCTGCGAGTTGCTACACAGCACTGTACAAGGTTCCGAGCACCGTTAACACTGCACAAAATCCGAGACAACGGTGGAAACACAAACTGTGGTTCCGAGTGCAATGGTGGAAACACGAGGGCCAAGCCGCGTGTGGCGAGGCCGGAAAGGGCCTGTGCTGCCGGACAAAAACATGGACGCTTCGAAAACGCCGGCCGAGTGACGCCGGCTGCTTTATTGCATGGTTATGCTCCAAAACTGAGGGGCGAAGGGCCCCACACGTTTTGCTTGAAAAATCAAATTATGCTAACGCCTAAGCATTTTGCACCCGCTGTTTCATCATTCTTCTTTCGCAAAGACATAGGTTCCAAGAAAATCTTCCACACTGCCCAGCAAGGAGTCATGTACCTGGCTTTCCGATGGTTTTCCGCCCTGAAATCATTGGGAACCACGAATTAAGAGACAGTGGCTGATAGCGGAGGCAAACCGGTATCATTGATAGAGTGCGTATACTACTGGCTGATACTAACCGACCAACGAAGCAGCATGCACAGAGCTGCGTCAGCTGTCAGCACTATAGATAACGCGGTAAATCATCCGATCTGCTTCATTTTGAAGGCGGCATTTTGAGCAGATTTTGGTGAGAATTTTAATCTTTCATAATCAAAACAATTAGATAAGTTTTAAAGCATTCTTACGCAGGGCCCGCCTTTCGCTCTTCACGGCTTTCAATATTTAATTTTAATCAAGGCGAGAAAATGGAAAATAAAAATTGACTAGTCACCTTACTTAATAATGATCAATTTAGCATCAACTATCCCATATCAAATCCCTGCCTGTCAAACAAATACAGCTGCATAGAGCATACAATAGTGTTTGTCGTAGATCTTAATACTGATGTTTGTAAATGTTTAAAAAGCACGCGGCGCCCCATGTTTTTAAAGCTTCCGTCGCTGTACACAACATAGGGATAATTTAACGCGTAGTAACCGAGTGATTCGCAAAGTACAAAAAAAGCTAATTAGCATGTACTTCTCGCACTAGTGCCACTGTGAGAAATAGAACTGCGCATGACCAAATTCTACAAAAATTGGACTATATAAAAGCACCCTTACATATACGGTCGTATGCGTGTGCACCGTATTATATTGCAACGCAACGGGATGTTTCCACGGCTATAACCACCCTTTGCGAGCACCAAAATGGTGAAAAATAACGTTTTTCTCCTCCACACTGTGGGGTGTGAAATGTATACTTTGAACCATGTTTCTCCGGAAACAATTTAATTACGAAGAGCTATCTATGTCAAGACTTTTTGCACCCAACGCTAATTGTCAAATGAATACAAAGAGGCTGCAGATGTTACTAAAAACCGTGGTCAATCGAGGTTAAAAATTCTGAAACACATCCCCTTCGCGAACTTCAACTTGACCAAAGCGTACTGTTTTCATGTGCCATTTAATCGAGCCCATGTAAGATGCTATGGAAGAGGTTAGTGGCTGAGTGAAAATAATTATTTCTGTGCTTTTTGACGTGACGCATGGTTCCCAGATATGTGTGACATCTTATACATGAGTGGATGTCATACGCACGCTGTGTGCTATTTGAATTGTATAATATGTAATGGGGGGGGGGGGGACATAAAGTGTCTTCCAAATACTATTTCAATGATTCTTATCATTCAACACTCATTCTGCTGTGCACGCTTCTAAGGAGATTCGAAGTAATGTCACAGCTGCCCAAAAATATCGGCTACTTAGGTCAGCAGAACTACTTTTAAAGCAGAAACCAACTATTCATCTACTTAAAATGTAATGCTTACCGTTATATCCTAGAGGTAAACCTCACTTCACTTTACACAGGATTCGGTGTACCAGCTTATTATGGAAGATGAACCTGCAAAAACTACACGCAGCAGCGCCTCATACAAAACTATCGACTACAAACTATGTGTTTGTATTCAATATTTTTCGCGTGAAAGAAAATGGACATACGCGGTTTAGGCAATAGCTACATAAAACTGATATTATTAGCTAATACATAACTGACCGACACAATTAATGCATGAAGGTAATTTGTAGATATTATAAACTGTTCTGCTGATTTATCAATTTTCTGAGATGGTTGTAGTCGGGAGGGCATAATCAGTGTACCCTCTGCGTAAATACAATAAAGACGTCATAATCATCGTCATCATCATCATCAGCCTGACTATACCAACTGCCGGGCGAAGGCCTCTCCCATATTTCTCCACTTAACCCGTTAATACTGCAGTAGTAATAAACCCGGTAATAATAAAACGTGAATGTGCTTAATTAATCCTAAAATGAGAATCATGATGACTTTGGGTACTCATTTATGAGCTCGGGCGGAGAACACGAAATGGCGCGTCTCGTTGGCTTTAAGAAGAACATCAACTTTTTTTACATCAAAATTCAACGTGCAGCAGATTTTTCCATCTGTTGCGAAGTTATCAAGCCGTCTGAAAATAGATAATAGGTTTGCAGAATATAGAGGCTTCATGTATATTGTGTCACTGCGCCTTCTGGATTCCTGCTAGAACGAAAATGCCATTCTCAAGTATATCGATTTTAATGCTAAATTAACATAACTTATAACGGACAAGTTTTATAGGTAATTCTCTTAAACGTCAGTATTTAATGAGCGTGTTTCGCTTCTATCCTGGTAGTCGCCTTTGAGCTTTTATTCTTCTACCACGATCACCAACTAGCTGGCAACGTTGCTCTATTAAATCAATA
This sequence comes from Amblyomma maculatum, assembly GCA_023969395.1. Lineage (NCBI taxonomy): Eukaryota > Metazoa > Arthropoda > Arachnida > Ixodida > Ixodidae > Amblyomma > Amblyomma maculatum. Next base: position 25,735 of record JAJIZL010032946.1, on the reverse strand, counting down.
ACTCTTGGGTGTTACCCAAAACACATCTGTATAGGGGAAGAATTAAGAAAAGAAACTAAGAGAAATAGGAACAGATGGCAATCTGACAGGCTCTGGGAGAGATTCCAGCTACATTGGAGTTTTATTGAGTTCATATTTTTAAACGCATTGTTCTTGAACATTTCGTTATCATATTATCATACGTGTCGGCCGCGGGTGCTGATTCAATGCGTTCAGATTGGCAATCTTCTTTCATCTCCGTTTTTTGTAGCACGCGTCACTTCTCAGGTTGCCATGTCGCACTAGTGACATTCTGCCGACATTCCCGATAACATGTGTATTTTTAACCAACAGGCAATATCAGTTGATGCGGCACCGGCTAGTACGGCCGAGGGCATACATTAAATTCTTCGCCGCAGTGAATTGTTCGCATACATTTCGAACAGAACTGGTGCATTGCAATTTGCGATGCCAATGGTCGTAACGACTCCAAGTAGGTTGATCCTGTTGACGTAATTCAATAACTGCCCATACTTTAGTTCTGCCAGTATTGACTGCATCGATCCCCACAATAGGTTGAGCCGATCACAGACGTAGCCAGCTACAGCGATTTTTATGTGCATATTATTTTGGCTTTCGTCAGCAAAACAACAACCAAACAAAACCTGTATAGGACGAAAACGAGGATGAAGTACTGAACGTTGTCAAAATATCTAAATATAAATGATTACTATGCACGGTAACGGCTTTGAAACTAATTAATAAGTCGACCTAACAAGAACCCATAAGGAAAAATGCATTTTAAGGATCTTTTGCAGACATTTTAAACGTTTTCTCGAAAGTACATTGTAGTCTCCGATGTATAAAGGTTGTGACTGTGAAGTGCCTGGCATACGTAAAAAGTTTCTAAAAAATCCTGAAGCACACTAAAGCGCGGTACTCAAAACAGTCCAATTAACCAGTAGCAAAGACAAATCGTTCTAGTGCTTGAGCTTTCCTGTCTTTTATTAGCAGTTATTATTGAATAGACACACTTTTTATCGTTTGTTTCTTACCTTTTCACAGGGATTGAGAAATCAGCTGTTCTGACGGGTTTAAAAGAGCAGCCCCTAAGTGTGAACCTATGCACGAGGCAGTGGACTACCTTCCTCTTCGGGCTGTCTTTTGCTGACGCTTCAGTGGGCGCGCGTGGCACATGGGTTTGATTTTGCCTTGTATATGAAGCTGCAATGACTAAACTGGCTTTTTTATCAGTAAATTCTAATTTATGATGATGCCTGCATTCCGCACTGTAATTTTGCTTCAGGTTGCGTGGAGACCGCTGCTCACCGCTGCTTCTTGAGCACTCGGCTGTATTAGAATATAATTTATACATTTCTTTGAAACCGGGTTTATGAAAGGGTACTTAAGATGACAGAGGTGCGTGTGCCTTGTAATATGGTAATACTCGAGATAAACATAGACAGCTGCGAAGGCTTAAAAGCTGCGGTTTGTTCTAGCTTTTAGTTGTGTGCGAAAAAAGGTAAAGAACCAAATATTTGATTTCTTGATATTGTCACGTAGTGGTGACGAGATCGACGACACAAATGAAGGGGTCGATGATTGCACTAAAGACACTCTTTATTTGGGCTGACTTGCGCCCGCAAAAGAACTAAGCAACTCGGCGGCGGCGATAGAAACAAACGTGCTCGTCGATCGTCGGACAAAGAATGCCCATCACACTCGTCAACGCTTAATTTAAAGGCTGCTAGAAACAATCTAGATAACGTCGCAAACAGCTACCAGCACGGGCTGGAACATTCTGGAAAGACACCCGAGTGGCCGGAACCTTCCAGATAGATCTCGGTGCATCTCGCGCTACAAAGAAACTGATAAAGATGTGACTCGCGACATCGAGCACTAACAAACAAAGATTACGGAACTGATACGCGGTCCAGAATCACAGTGATAAGCCTGTATGCCGGCGGCTGCTAGAAAACAACAAATACAGTTTTGAAGGTTTTGCGGCATTACTCCCCCATTAAAAAAACATCGCCTCGATGTTCCGAAACAAAGAAACTTAAACAAAAACACTGCAAATTTTAAACACCACAGATTCTTTAACGCGCGTAATATGGCTTCAGGTTCGGTTCGGTTCGGTTGGTGGGGTTTAACGTCCCAAAGCAACTCAGGCTATGAGAGACGCCGTAGTAGGGGACTCCGGAAATTTCGACCACCTGGGGTTCTTAATGTGCATTGACATCGCACAGCACACGGGAGCCTTGCTTGTTGCGTCCACCGAAAAGCTGCCGTCGTACAACATGTACAATTTCTGGGCGTTCGCGTCGCCGGTGTGATGCTGACAGTCCGTCGGGAATGACTTCATAGTCCAGTGGTCCGACGCGGCGAATGATTTTGTACGGCCCGAAGTATCGACGCAACAAATTTTCACTTAATCCGCTACGGCGAATGGGTGTCCAAACCCACACTTGGTCGCCTGGATGGTACTCTGCGTGACGTCGTCGTAAATTGTATCGTCGGCTGTCGGTGCGCTGTTGGTCTTTAATACGCAGCCGTGCGAGTCGTCGGGCTTCCTCTGCACGCTGCAGGTAGGCGGCGACGTCAAGGTTGTCCTCGCTGGTTACGTGCGGCAGCATTGCGTCGAGCGTCGTCGTGGGCTCCCTGCCGTACACAAGCTTAAACGGGGTCGCTCTGGTCGTCTCCTGGACTGCCGTGTTATACGCGAAGATCACGTACGGCAAGATGGCGCCCCAGGTCTTGTGTTCAGCGTCGACGTACATGGCGATCATGTCCACGATAGTTTTATTTAGGCGCTCCGTAAGGCCATTGGTCTGGGGATGGTACGCAGTTGCTTGTCGATGGCTTGTAAGACTGTATTCCAGGATGGCTTGCGTCAACTCCGCCGTAAACGCCGTTTCTTTGTCCGTGATGAGCACTTCTGAGGCGCCATGTCGCAAGAGAATTTGTTCGGCAAATAATTTGGCGATTTCTGCCGCGCTACCATTTGGTAGTGCTCTTGCTTCGGCGTAACGGGTAAGGTAGTCAGTGGCCCCGATAATCCATTTGTTATCCATAGACGAAGATGGAAAGGGGCCGAGGAGATCCATCCCAATTTGTTGAAAGGGCAGGATTGGGGGCGGAATCGGGTTTACTAGTCCTGCTGGTCTGATCAGCGGCGTCTTGCGTCGTTGGTACTCACGACACGTCTTCACGTAGTGGGCAACTTCGGCAGGCAGTCGCGGCCAGTAATACTTCACCTGGATTTGACGCAACGTGCACGCAAATCCGAGATGGCCTGCTTTGGGCTCACCGTGCGACGCCTGCAGAACTTCCTGGCGGAGGTTTTTAGGCACTACAAGAAGCCTTTCTTGTTGGTTGCAAAGTTCTTCTTCACTAGGAGGCCATTGCTTAATGCGAACGGTGATAAATGTCGCCTGAACACACCAGGAGAAGAAGTGGTCTTTCCTTTTAAGTAATCGGCTAGCGCTTTCAGCTCAGGGTCTGAGCGCTGTTGTTCTGCAAAACTGTTGGCGCTTACCGTTCCCAAAAAGGCGTCGTCGTCATCGTCCTTCGGGGGACAGTCGACGGGAGCGCGTGATAGGCAGTCTGCGTCGGAGTGCTTCCGGCCCCACTTATAGACTACAGTCAAGTCAAATTCTTGGAGTCGTAGGCTCCATCTGGCAAGGCGGCCGGAGGGATCTTTGAAATTAGCCAGCCAGCAGAGCGCATGATGGTCGCTAACAACCTTGAATGGTCGGCCGTATAGGTATGGACGAAACTTAGAAGTAGCCCAGATGATCTCAAGGCACTCCTTCTCGGTCGTCGAGTAATTGACTTCGGCTTTTGTGAGGGACCTGCTAGCGTAGGTGATCACTTTTGCCTGTCCGGCACTCTTCTGGACGAGGATGGCGCCTAGGCCCACACTGTTCGCGTCGGTGTGAATTTCGGTCTCGGCGTTTTCATCAAAGTGGCCAAGTGCAGGAGCGCATTGCAAGCCGCGCTTAAGTTCGTCGAAGGCTTTTCCTTGCGGCGCTTCCCATTTGAAAGATACATCAGCCTTTGTAAGCTGCGTCAACGGTTCGGCGATCCGCGAAAAGTTTCTGACAAATCGTCGATAATAAGCGCACCGCTCAAGGAATCGGCGCACAGCTTTCTTGTCGGCAGGCGGTGGGAATTGTGCGATTGCAGCGGTTTTCTCCGGGTCTGGGCGATGATGATGATGATAAACTCTTTATTTACTCCCAAAGAAGGGGAACCAGCCGAAAGACTGGTTGCACTGCTTAGAGAAGGTCATCAGGGATCCCTTGGGACTCTGCGGCCTCCAATGCGCGCAAAATGAGCTGGCGCTGTTGGGCGAGCTCGGTGGTACGCAGGAGGGACTCCCACGCATCACTTGTAGCTGTATTGTCTGCGTTGTGTCGTGTACATGTCCACACCATGTGAATGAATGTGGCCGGTTGTGAGCAGTGTTTGCAGCTAGGTGCAATAAGATTTGGGAAAATTTTGCTATATAGCCATGGGTTGGGAAAGGTTCCTGTTTGTATTTTGCGCCAATGGACGGCCTCGCGTCGGGATAGTTCCCGGTGTGCAGGGAGGTATAGACACCGTTCGATCCAATAATGCTGGAGGATGTCCGTGTATGTAACAAGGCGTGAATGAGTGCCTTGGGGAGTGTCAGAGGAAGCGGCAGGCTGAGGAGGATGCTCCGCCCGGTAGCTGAGTTCTCGGGCTAGAGCATGCGCCTGTGCGTTCCCGCTGAGCGCCTCATGAGCTGGGGTCCATATGAGAAGACGAGGTGTAGACGGTAAGGGGAGAGATCGGAGGATAGTGTGCGCCTGTCGGGATATGCGACCTGCATCGAAGTTACAAAATGCCTGTTGGGAATCGCTAACGACTACTTTGGTGGAGGGGTCGGTCAGAGCTAACGCGATGGACACCTCTTCTGCGGTGGTAACAGTTGCGGCGTTGAGGACGCTGCAGGCGTAGTGCCAATTTCGGTGCGGTGCCAATGCAACCGCAACCATAGCGGGGCGACGGGGGTGGTGGGAGGCATCTGTGTACGTAACATCGGGGCGACCGGTAAAACGTTTGTGGAGCTGCCGGGCTCGGTCGGCTCTGCGCTCTGTATGATACTCTGGATGCATACGTTTGGGAAGAGGAGGAATACGAAGACTGAGTCTCTGCTCAGGCGTGAGGTCCATATACGTAGAAGTCGCCCTCAGAGGAGTGATTCCTACCTGGCTCAGTACTGCACGGCCCGCATGTGTCAGCGAGAGGCGCTCATATTGGGAAGTTAGAGTCGCTTCAATCAGCTCGTCGACTGTGTTGGAGATCCCGAGGGTCATCAGTTTGGTGGTGGAAGTGGACATGGGTAGACCCAATGCTGTCTTGTATGCCTTGCGCAGTGATGCATCCAGTCGTTTCCGATCTGTTCGCGTGAGGCGAAGGTAAGGGGCAACATAGGCAATGCCCGTACAAACGAAGGCTTGTACGAGGCGCAAAAGGTTGGATTCGCGCATGCCCTTATGCTTGTTGGCAACTCTCTTGAGCAGGCGGCTGATCTGAATTACACATTGATCTATTCGCTGAAGAGTAGTGGCGTTTCCTCCATTATCTTGTAGATTAAGGCCCAGGATACGGATTCGGTCGGTACGGGGTATGGGAGTGCCCTGTACTTGCAGATTGAAGGATGCCGGAGGCGATCTGGGGCGTCTTCCCTGGGTTGGGACAATGATGTATTCAGACTTGGTGGCCGAGCAAGATAGGCCGACTGTGGCCAGGTAGGTACCAACACGACCGATGGCTGTCTGCAGAGTCTCCTCGATCTGGCCGTCACTGCCGTGTGTAATACACAGAGTGAGGTCGTCGGCGTATAGGCTGTGGTGCAAGTAGGGAATATCTGTCAAAAGATTGGGCAGACCAAGCAGCGCAATACTGAACAGGAGTGGGGAAAGCACTGAGCCTTGGGGTGCACCCCGGCTTCCAGGAGAGATGGTGGAAGGATCTCCTGAGCCGGTATCAAGTTGCACTGTGCGGTTCGTGCGAAAGTCGCGGATATATGCATACGTTCGTTGTCCCACCCCTAGGGTCTGGAAGTTCTGCAGAATAGCTTCATGCCGGACATTGTCAAAGGCCTTCGCGACATCTAGACTAACTATGACTTTGGTGTCCAAAGTGCTATGTGTCAGCACCTGATGCTTGAGCAAGAGCATGAGGTCTAGGGCCGCAAGGTGCGGTCGAAAACCAAACATCGTGTCTGGAAGTAGGTGATGTTCTTCTAGGTAACGAAGAAGACGGGTCTGAATTACATGCTCCAATAGTTTTCCCACGCAGAATGCCGTCCTTGCTAACGATGTGACCTAGGAACCGGAGTTCCTCGTAGGCGAAGTGACACTTCTCTGCTTTTAGCGTTGCTACCGATGACATGATGGCTTCCAGCACTGTCTGTAGTCGTTGTAGGTGCTCTTCAAAGTTTGACGAGAAGACAACAACGTCATCCAAATATACCAAACAAATTTGCCACTTCAAGCCTGACAGGACTGTGTCCATTACTCGTTGAAATGTGGCTGGTGTGGAGCAAAGCCCAAAGGGCATCACCTTGAACTCAAAAAGACCGTCCGGTGTGATGAATGCGGTCTTCCGCGATCTCTTTCGTCGACCTCAATTTGCCAATATCCGCTTTTCAGGTCCATCGATGAGAAGTACCTTGCATTGCAGAGCCGGTCGGGAGTGTCGTCGATGCGGGGAAACGGGTAGACATCCTTCTTCGTTATGCTATTCAAGCGGCGGTAATCAACGCAGAAGCGAAGTGTGCCGTTTTTCTTCTTCACCAAAACGACTGGTGCCACCCAGGGGCTGTTCGATGGCTGGACTACGTCATCACGCAGCATTCCCTCAACTTGATCGCGAATGGCCTGGCGATCTCGCTGCGATACACGATAAGTGCTTTGGCGCAGACGTCGGGCGTGTTCGTCCGTTATTATGCGGTGCTTGGCCAGTGGTGTTTGTCGTACCTTCGATGACGAGGATAAGCACTCCCCGTAGCTTCGAAGCAGACTGAGAATCTTGTCTTTCCTGTTGGAGGTCAATGCCTGGTCGATGTCAAATGTGGGCTCACGGAATAGGTCCGGTGCGTCTTCTAGCGTTTGGTCGTGGAGGTAGAATACACCTTTGAGGTCCGCTAATTCGTCGAGAAAAGCGATCGTCGTGCCCTTGTTGAGATGCCGGTATTCTTCGATAAAGTTTGTTACCGGAACCTGAGCTTGACCTCTCCGGAATTTCGCGATGCCTCTTGCGATGCCGACACCTCGTTCTAAGAGCAATTGGATATTTCCTTCGACGATGCCTTCAGCGGTTTCGATGTTTGCGCTAACTACGCAGACTGCGATGCTTGATCGGGGCGGGACGGTCAATTCTTCATCGAGGACGTTTAGAGGGATGTGTTGCATAGACGTCGTCGTAGCAGGAATGGGTTTGTCTGCAGAGAGCTTGAGGAGCTTGGATCGCAGGTCGATGATAGCCCTATATTCATTTAGGAAGTCCATGCTTAAAATAGTCTCGGGAGCGCTGCTGCAAGACCACAAAGCTGGTGGGGTAAGTACGCCCATTTGTGGTTATTCTTGCAGTGCATCGTCCCGATGGAGTAATCAGGTTGCCACCTGCGGTGAGAATCAGCGGGCCATCCCAAGCGGTAGTAACCTTTCGGAACTGTGAGACTAACGGTCCACTAACGACTGAATAGTCAGCTGCGTTGTCTACTAGGGCGGCGACTCTGCGACCGTCAATATGAACTTCAAAGTCACTTGTTCGCGTCCTCGCATTGCACGTGGGTCTGAGTGTCCGATCTCGGCTCCGTCGTTTCTTCAGTCCATGGCCGGGGCATACCGTGGTTACTTCGATGGGCGGCATTGTCTGCTTGCAGTCTGGTCGTGTTGTCGTCGATGTCGTCCTGTGGAGCGGCGGTGAAATGGCTGCGTCGTCGTTAGTGGTCGTCGGCGGCGGAGGATGTTCGTCTTTTCGCCGTTGAGCAACCTCATCTCCAAAGGTTGCTCTGTTTAGTTTCCCCTGCGCGGGCTTGGGGGCCTTCTGCGTGTACTCTCATCATAGGTACGGCCTGGCGACGCAAACCGGGCCCTGTACGGCGATGGAGATCTGAACCGACGGCGTGGTGGCGCAATCTCACCGCTACGCAAATAGTTGTCGATTTCTTCTGGTCGTTCACCTGGGCGTGGTAGTGGAGCTCGACTGCAAATCCACGGAGACCGATTCGTCGGTACGGGCAGTGGCGCAGAATGTGGCCGGCCTCACCGCAGTGGAAGCATAATGCCGGTTGTTTGCAGTCCTCCAGGCGTCGCACTTCCTCGGGTTTGGGGGTCGTTGGTAGGCTTGGCGGGCGGGGCCAAGGGGCGGGTTTCAGGAACAGGACGGTAGCGGCGAGGGCTCGGAAAGTCATCACGTCGGGGCGCAGGGCGTCGTAATGCACCAGCGTAGTTCATTGCTGTTGCCTCTTGCGCTGGAACAGTCGCAGCCGTCGCTTGAGGAACGCCCAGAGCCTGCTCGACTTCTTCACGGACGACGTCCGCAAGCGTCGCCACCTGGGGTTGTTGCGATGATGGCATCAATCGGCGGAGCTCCTGTCGCACGATCTCCTGGATGAGGTCCCGAAGGTTCTCTGCACTTGTAGATGCGCTGGGGTAGTGGCTTGAGTAGTCTGGCTGATGTGGTCGCTCGTAGTGGCGCATCCGGGTGTACAACGTCTTCTCGGTGGCAGACGCTTCCGTTTCAAATTCCGCAACGGTTTTTGGCGGATTTCGGACAAGATTTGCAAAAAGCGATTCTTTGATGCCTCGCATTAAAAATTTGACTCTGTCACCTTCAATCATGTTAGGGTCGGCGCGGCGAAAGAGGCGCTTCATCTCTTCAACATATGCCAAGACAGGCTCGTTAGGAAGTTAAAGTCTTGACTGGGCTCTTTCCTTTCGGACGACGCTTGAAAAGGCAGTCAAAAACGCTTCCTTGAAAATGTCCCAATCCTTCATAGCTGCCTCATGATTTTCGAATCAAACTCGGGCATGTCTGTGAAGAACAAAGTAGACCTGCCTGAGTCTCGCAGCGTCGTTCCAGCCGTTGGATTCTGCCACACGGTCGAAAAGGTCTATTCACTCTCCAGCATCTTCAGCCGGTCGTCCATGGAAGCAGGGGTGCTCACGGGGTTGGACGAAAACAACCGGTGCTGTAGGCTAGGCCATTGTCAGCGTCGATGCCTTCCGCGATCGAATGGGGTCAGGCAGCAGACCGTGTTCGGATTGTAGGCCTTGAAGTCGGCGGCTGGCACGGTGACCTGTAGGCTGGTCTTCCAGGGCGACAAGAACACGGCTTGGGTCTTCGATTGAAGGATCAAAGGCAGCACCTCCACCAGATGTCACGTAGTGGTGACGAGATCGACGACACAAATGAAGGAGTCGATGATTGCACTAAAGAAACTCTTAATTTGGGCTGACTTGCGCCCGCAAAAGAACTAAGCAACTCGGCGGCGGCGATAGAAACAAACGTGCTCGTCGATCATCGGACAAAGAATGCCCATCACACTCGTCAACGCTCAATTTAAAGGCTGCACGGAACAATGTAGATAATGTCGCAAACAGCTACCAGCACGGGATGGAACATTGTGGAAAGACACCCGAGTGGCCGGAACCTTCGAGACAGATATCGGTGCATCTTGCGCTACAACGAAACTGATAAAGGTGTGACACGCGACATCGAGCATTAACATACAAAGATTACGGAACTGATACGCGGTCCAGAATCAGAGTGATAAGCCTGTATGCCGGCGGCTGTTCGAAAACAACAAATACAGTTTTGAAGGTTTCGCGGCAATATACATGGGCTTGTGACCACAGGAAGCTTATTGCACGCTGCTTCCAATATCTGCTGTAACAATTATAATGCCAAACGTTAGAAGCGCATGGCAATCATGTACGTGGAAAACAGTAACTTCTGCTAAATACTCGAAAGAAAGCTTAAACACACACACACACACAAACGAACCTGCGAGCGCCACAAAAAACATAAACAGGCTGCAAGTATTTCTTTCTTGGCAATTAAAAATTATCAGCGAGCCCATGTTTTCGGCGAGGGGCTACATTGCTGGGTTGCTTTTATTACCGCACACTGCTAGATATTTCAAGCCGTGTAGAAATGGGTGTAGAAACCACTATTTGATAACTTGTGGTCGGCCGTATGAAAAAGCATTGCAAGGAGCTTTTGCCACAGGTGAATTCAGAAGTATATGTCAAAAGCTGCGGCTGGGTGGCGATAGGATTGCGCTGTGCAGCCTACCTTCACGAGATTGGTTGTTTTTGTCAGGGAGCGGTTTCAATAGATGGCGGTGCAAACCCTCTGACGGAAGCCAGGCGAACCTGACGACGTAGGGTCCACATTCGTTTAAAGTGGAGCTTATGGAAACTCTAATATGCTTCCAAATGGGGTGTATATGTCCATCCAATTAGGCGGGCGAACGAGGTTTGGAAGTTTGCAGGGTCAGGCGGATGCCGGCACAGCACAGCTAGTACAGGACGGGGATAACTGGAGGGATATGAGGGTTTCCTTTGAACTGCTGTGGGTGTAGTCCAGATAATGATGATGTGGCGAGATAAAACGTTGATTCAACATGCACACTTCATACGTCAACCTATTTTATTGACAGATCCAACAGGCTAATATATAGTCATGTTCAAACATCTTGAAAAGATGATAGGGAACAAGCAGAACAAGAACTTGCCCATCTATCTGTTCGTAGACATACCGACATTCATTTTAGGAATCAAGGTTACGGATTCCATTCAAGCATTAGCTCATGGGGTTGAATCATAACGTGCAAAATTTCAAGAGGGGGACGTTTTTAGCCCTAGTTCTCAATAAACGGGTGGAGAAACGTGAGGCAGGATCAGGGAATGACACGAAAGCGGACTTAATGAATTTTCACAATTTACCTTCCCGAGTGACTGCTGAGGTGCTTAAATGCTGCGCCGCAACTGGAGAATGGCATGCGTCACCTGTCTGCAAAGACACCCGTTGGCAGAATCCATCGTGAAGGGAAAAAGTCTACACTGTGCTTTGAATCCTGTGCAGCTCAAGGGATTCCCTGGCGGCACTTCATGGGTGTCACGAAAGCGCCCGGTGGGTTGCTCTCATTTTAAGATGCGCGTGGCGTCGGAAACTGCGCAAAATATCTCGTGGCGCCCAGCACATACACGACCAGTAAGAAGTTTTTTGTTGTTAGCGTCGCCACTGCTCGGCAATGATGCAAAATTCTAGCAGTCGCGCGCATGCAAAAAAAGTAGGATTTGGTTGAATAAGAGTTCTATATCACAATTAGGGCCATTTGTTGTTGTCGGCTACCCTCGGTTACGGCAGAGGCAACATTGTATACTCATATTTTTCTAATTGCCTGTGGGTCTCCTGCGCCCCTCTTGGCCTTCTGAAATACAACGCGCTCTATTCATTTCGTCTTGGTACGCGCGGAGGTAGAGTAACTGTTCAAGTGCATACTTTTTTCGAGTGGCATGACATGTGCTAAGCTTGAAAATGGGCCTAGATCAGGACGACATAAAGCCAAGAACAGCAAATTCTAGGGAAGCGCTGGTTGACGGTGTCAGCGAGCGGCACGATGTATCCTAAATGAAAACGGACGACGGAGTGGATGGAGCCTTACCAGCATGAAGGCGTAATCGGTGCCTGCTGAGAAAGGTTAGTCTGTTAGTGTACACACTGTAATCAATGTCTCTCTCACCGCTAGGGGTTATTTTGCCGTGCCGCATTCCCATATTCGCGCCCTACTTTGTTTTGCTTTGACACGCTGTGTGGATGCACAGTGCCTTCTTTCTTTTGTATTTATGGCATAGCGCTGCCGCAAACTTCGAATGCATGCTCCGCTTTAAAGGTGCTTACGATGTTGTATTGTTCAAAGTGTTTTTGTTGACCCCGAATAAAATTAGTTGTGGCTCAACTGTGGTTAACCCAAGTTGAATAACTATAGCACCGGCGGAAGCGTCTGAACCTACTACATTATTCCCCTATCACGTCCTATCGGTGTAAGTGCTACAGAGAGAGAAAGTCCTTTTAATTTAAAAACAGAGAATTGTGCCGGCATTTAGATTTCGCTGGCATACTACTCTTTATAGGAATGGGAATTCCGCGGGGAAATATTGAAAAGGAATGGTGAGAAAATAAATAGAATTGAAGGAAGAGATAAAGCGCGGCCATTCAATACATGTTGAAGGGATTCGTGAAGTAATGGCATAAAATGAAATGATGAAATGCAAGATCCGACAAATGTGGTTATAGAGTTCACAGCTTGAAAAACGAACATGCAAGGTGAATTGAGAGCTTATCAAGTGGTCCAATATCTTTCAAATACGTAAATAAAAAGCTCATGAGCTTTTTATTTTTAATTATTTTATTTATTTTATTTTATTTTTTATTTACGCATTGCGAGACTCTGTTACCTAATAAAGCAGGCTATGGGACCTAAACCACGGTTCATTGTTAAATGCACTGGGGAGAGCTTCTCCTTTTTATGTTCATAGTACGCACACCTAAGCGTACGCAGGGCACTCGAGTGAAATATGTTCCACAGTTTCAATCGAGTAACAGTTGTCACAATCCAGACTGTTCATTTCAACGAAAGGGTAGCGCAAGCCATTTGTATATGCACAATTCAGGCGAAGTCGGTGCTAAAAGTTTCTAGTTGGCGAGTAAATTTTGGAGGAAGTCCTGATCTGAGATGTGGGTCAATTGTGTAAAAAAATTGGTAGTGATGTGTCGGCAAGCTCTAAAGTCGATACTTTGTTTCGGAAGGAAATCTTTTAGCCAGTTGAGATGATTCAGGTTACGTGAAGAAGGTCCGAAGTATGATTGATGTTGGTGGCCTTTACGAGCTACTTCATCGACTTTTTATTTATCTTTAATGCCACAGTGAGCTGATATTCAATGAAATGTATTGTAGTGGCTAGCGGCAATAGCCAAATGATGTTGATAGCCCATATCAAGGGAAACAGGATGATGATTGGTTTTCTGGAGCAGGTTTTTCAAGGTTTGCGGAGGTGCTTTTAAATCAGTGAAGATAACCCATCGTCCAGGAGTCGGGCACAGGATATAGGAACAAGCTTCTTTAATTACATGGAGCTCAGCTGTCGCAGATGATGTCTTCCGCTGCAGCCGGTAAAGCAGGCCATGGCTTATTGAGGGTACATAAAGGCCACAGGATAAAGTGTCTTGAGCGGTTGAACCGTCGGTGAATATACGGGTGTACTGCGTATATTGCTTGACTAAGTAGGCGAAAGCGGCTTGCTGAAGTGCTGCCTGTGGCATGCGGCACTTCGCATCCACGCCAGGAACAGACATATGCAACTTTAGAGACCATAGTGTCCATTGAGGAAAGGCGAGTGGTAGTAGATTATGTGGCTGAATAATAGTAGGGAGGGGCGGGAACTGTGCAGCTTGACCAAAGCCAGATTTACAGTGAGCTTGGTGGGCACAGTGCAAGAAATGCTTCACCCCTTGGAGAACGTGTCGAATATGGGTGCGCATAGTTTCTTGAGCGGCAATACCAATTAGCGGGAGACATCCTGCTTCTGCAAGTTATCCTAATGCAGAGGATGCCTTTGGGAGTCAAAGGCACATCCGTAAGCAGTTGTTCCGTGCGACTTCAAAAACCTTCTTGCTTTGAAGCACCGGTAAATAGTATTCTTTGAAGCACCGGTAAAAAGTAGTGTAACGCTAGTTAAGTGTTGCCTTTTCAAGTAGAACCACCGACAGGCAGTTGCTGCCCCATCGTGTTCCCACCATGAATCTGAAAACCTGCAATGCTGCAGTGATTCTCTCGTGCAGTGTTTACATCTGAGGTGCCCAAGGGAGGTTGCTGTCAGTTATAACACCTAGGAATTGGTGTGATCGTACATAGGACAGTGACCGTCCACCGAGAAGGAGCGGGTACCGAGTCATTTTTTTCATTGTAAAAGCGATAGCAACACTTTTCTGGTAAAGGCGAGGACCCCAGGTAAACAAGTGCATTGAGATGTGCAGTAACGCTCTGAGTTTGTTGCTGTGTTGTTTAACGCGAACGTGATGCTCTCCAGATGCAAATATCTGCAAAAATTGTTATGCCCACTAAGGTACGTCTCTCTTCACTGCTTGAAAGAGAGTTGGATCACGTGGAGTGCTCATAAAAATTCACCGCTTTTGTAAAAAGTGTCGAATCCTGTTGTAAAGCTTTCTACCGAGGCCAAGGCTGGACAAAGCTGGCCAAGGCTTCGAGAATTGCATGATGAAATACAGACTCAAAATTAGCCTTGACGTCAAGGAAAATGGCTGTCGGGATGCACCCAGCGTAAAGGTACTCTACAATGACGAGATCAGGTAATATAATTTTCATACGCAGACCTATTCTCGCAAAACACGTTCATTCCTTCAGAATATTCATTTCGGCTATCGGGGAATCAGGTGACGCGTTTGGAGATCACTTGCTCCATAAGCTTACCTACGCAGCTCAGTAGCCAGTAACAACTTAAAGAGTTTACCTAGATTAAAATACGTGAACAAAAACAGCGAATTGTAAATAAACGACAGATGAACATTAGAGGGTATTACGTTCATCGCAAATGCAAATATGGCAAATTCAATTTAATTTCAGCATTACATATACAATAGGGATCAATGAATGCTTTTTTTAATAAGTATGAGGAAACAGGAATGTTGTATTACTTAGAAAATAATTGGTCCGATTTATGGAAACATGATGCTAGGTATGAACGATTGAACCTTTCTCAGGTTAGCCAAGTGCGAGAGGAGATATGCGTGTGCGCTGCAGTGAGGATAACCAAGTTAATAATGATTTGTAGAAATTTTCTAGTCTCTTTAGCTTCTCTTCAGAACTTGATGTTATAGCATAGAAGTGTTTTTGGAGGTTTTTGAGGGCAATGGAGGTTTTTGAGTGCGAGTACATTCAGTGATCAATGGGAGGCAGTGCTGATAAAATATGTTTGCGTGCAAGTCAGTGCAGTGTTTATTTCTGGAGCGGAAGCTCCTCTTTGCCATGCTTCAGCAAGGTCAATGAGTATGGTAATTTAGCGCAAGGTGCACAGCGAGCACTGTGCGGTCTCAACTTAAGTAGTACCTTCTCATTTAGCTTGCAATTTTCAGCCCCAGAGGTAAGTACTGGTAAGATGCAACTGTTGTATATTTTCCTCTTGAGCGATACCGGTAAGCTGCTAGCCGTAATCTGCGAGTGCTTGCCAAATGTTCTCTATCCCCAATCTTATTCTCCTTCTTATTTTTCTTTCATGGTCGGAATATGCGGTTACTACCTGTCTTAAGTAGACATAGTCTCCTATTACTTCCTGTGCTTCGCTAAGTAACATAAACTGCTGCTCCTTCCCGAGGTTATTGAACAACCTTAGACTTCTGCATACTGAATTTCGTGCCTATATTCCTGCTTTTCCTCTCTTGGTCATCAATCATGCTTCGAAGTTCATCCCATGAGTTACTTGGCAAGGCAATGCATTATTATCGAATAGCTGATAATTGAGGTATTCTTCATTAGCCCTATCCCTGACTGCTCCCAATCCCAAGTCTGACAACATCTTAGGCAGAACAACGGTTGCTATGCAGCCACTATAGGTATTTTCCAGCACTTTCATATACGGGTCATCTACAACCCGATTTTGCAATGCCTGTATGACTGCCGTGGTTTCTACTGAGTCGAATGCCTTATCATAATCGATGAATGCTATACATAGCAGTTAATTATATTTGAGCATTTTTCTGCCACCTAGCTGACAGTGAGGGTACGGTGGGTGGTAGAGTAACTTTTTAAAAAACCTAATTGATATTTTGATAGATTGAAGGCTAAGCTTTCCTGATTATCTGAGCAAGTATCTTAGTAAATTCCTGTTGCTTAACGAATAGTAAGCTGAGTTGTTTATAATTCCCTATAAGTCCTTATCGTACTCTTTCTCACGGATTAAGTTGGTGATAGCACTCTTCCACGATTATAGCAACAATGACGAGATGTGGCGTTGCTTATTCAGGGTGGTCAGATTTCTAGCACGACCCCCCATCTGCACCTCTCCTCTACAAATATGCAGTTGCCAGATCCTCCAGAGCTTCTTTCCCTCTTTTTATAGTTTATAAAACGTTTAATAACCTCTCCCTTCGTCAATGGCGGAACGCCTGACTGCTTTTCACTATTGCCTATCACATTATTGTAATATTGTCGAATTTATGAACTGATATAAAACACCAACACAGAAATATAATAGCAAATTTGAGCATTGTGAACAATGCCACCAGCCTGTATCATAGAGAGCACCCCGATATTTTGTACATCTATCGTATGGGAATCATGCAATAACAAGTCGTCATCAAATTTATCCGGTGGGCCACTATGTATTGTTGCTTAATCGAAGGACTGTGGCTGAGTGGACAGAATGAATCCGTGCTTCTACTTCGTGTCACTGATAATGAGGATGCATAGTTTTCAGCGAAGTGTACACACGCGCTCAGATATCAAATTACTCAGCATCGAAACCATCTTTTGCGTCGCTCTTCATAAGTGTCTAGCGATGACATGACTGCACTACGATTTAGCCTTCGAATGAAAATTTCATTTGGATCTCTGGCTGCTTTCTGGCTAGTTCTGAAGTTTAGTTTGGACCATTTACTAGCCACTATCTCACAAGAAAATACAGAGGAAAGGAAATAAATATTTACTACGAGCTCCGCCGGAGAAATTTGGAGTATATTCCTGACCCCTTGCTTATGTTGATTTTATAATTTTCTTATAAAGGAGTATGAATTCTACGTAGCCACCAAACAGCACTTTCTAATATGGTGCATCCAAACTTGGTTTCGCAGAGCCTGCAAGAATGCTGAGGTCTCGACTAGCAAACAAATCCAGGGAATGACAGGCATAAGGAGAAGCCAAAAGCCACTAACACAAGTGGCCTTGGCTCTCGAGTGTTAATGTTATTTATCTTAACCGGTGAAGGCTGTATAGGATTTGTTATTCTGTGGGCCATTGTCAGTTAGTTTGTAGATAGCGTCGATATAGATGTTCTTATATAGCCTTAATAAAAATACCTATTGACATACTATCTGAGTCGTTGTCTTTACCCTGCTTCAACGCATGATCGGTTGCTTCTGCTGCTTAGGTCTCTCATTGTTGCGGGCACTGGTGCTTTAGTAGACAGCCAAGAATCGGCGCTTAACGCCGGACAGGCAGTCCAATGTCGCCTCGTCATCTTATTTCAAGCTGAATAATAACCTTTGCCTAGTGCAAAGAGAGTATAGTCAGTTAGGATAGTTAGGTTGATGATGATGATGAATAAAATTTGGACCGTCGTTTTACAGTCTACTTTTATTTCTGCCTCATAACGTTACGACATCAAAGATCCTAGAGGTAATGCTTCTGCAAATTTTCTCCTTCCTTGTATGCGCTGATGTTTCAGAGCCGCAACTTAGCTATGACTGCATTGAACTGTTAAATATCTTGGTCACAAGATACTGCCATAGAAATTCTCTTTCATCGATAAAATGCCACATAAAGCATTGAACTGGCGTGACTGAACCTCGCATTGGTAATGCGAAACAACTTCAATAAATATCGGTAAATATTAAGCATAAAATATTTTCAGCCCGTATTCGGCACGCTGGAATAGAAAAAAGGGAAGTGAACTGAAAACGGCACATTGAATAATGTGAACACCATTTCGTAAGTTACATATTGTTGACTGGGCAGCAATCAACAGAGTAGTTGTATTCGCCGCGAGATCAACCTAGAGGTGGCGCCACCGTCACTCCGGTAGTGTGGATCGGCAGCCGGCGGCGCTCGCAGAAACGCACGCTGCGTAGGTCTGCTTCCGAGTTCACGGCGGGTTTGTTGGCGATGAAAACGTGTCTTCTGCAGTATTTCTGCATTATTGCAGAAGGAAATCCAAGGATTTCGCCAATGCAGCAAAAGAAGAGCGGATTTTAGAAAAACAAAGCACGCAGATTTACTTGCACGTTTCTTGCGCTGTACCGCGCTCACGCGCCTAATGCTTGGGCCTGCCTAATGACCGCTTTGTTTTTCTTATTGACTTTTAAACAGTTTGCGCGTGTCGCATGCTAGTGAGACCCTAGACTTTAGTGTCAAGCCCACGCAGATACAAGCTTCATGCTCTGACCTGCAGTAATTTAGATTGAATCGAGAAAGCCTGGTTCATTATATCGTACTTGACTCGAGGATTAAACAGGTTAAATGTAGCACTGACAGCGTACTGCCCGGCGGGTTGCCGTAGACTGAACGGGCATCAACTCTGGCTAGACAACCAGGCACAAGTATTCTCCAAAAATTAGATCACGCCGACACTATACAGGAAACCTCGCCACACAGGAAAGCTGATTGTTCACGTCAGCGCTGAGTGGATTGAATTTGCCGAGATGCTTTTTGCGGCCACTGTCATAGAATGTGATAGTGTATTATTGCATGCGCCACTAACTGTAAATTATTTCCTGAAACCCAGGAAAGTATAAGGGATTTCTGATGTGTGTGATGTAAATATATAACGGTAAATTAGTAGTGTAATTATTTTGTTTTGCAATGCGAATAAATTTCACCGTGTGAGAGTACTTTTACACACTTGACAGAATTTACAATAATCAGCTATTAATTTTCAGTACGTTAAAGTGCAAACTACGAAGCCACAATTACTCGCTGCGAAGACATCGTTATAAACTGCGCATGGGCACTGTCATGTTCTGAGAAGCAATTTTACAGGCTGAAAATTTCTTTATCACTAATTATTTAGCAGTGACTAAATCTTATGCGAAGTAAAATATTATGGTTGCTTCAAAACAGATGCCGGATATAAAACCATTCCAATAAGAAATGGAGGCCATCTTATCATGCGACTATAAAAATGTATTTATTCCCGAACTAAACACTGATATTTAAGCCCGCGTGAAGCTGTTTTACTCCCCTTGTCAGAAATGACGAGTTTTGTCAGAAGATAGCACTTGGACGAAAAGGGATTATAATGATTTTGATAGGCTACCAGTAAAGTACATTGATCTAGGTGTATTATGTAATATTTAGGATAAAATTAGGTGCAGGGAATATGTTTACCAAACGTTCGAGCATTTCTCTAAAGCAAAATGTGCTCACTAAAACTTTTACGAATGCACTGAAGCCTTCAACACAAAGAAAAAAAAAATAAAGGAAAAGAAATGCATATTGGCCCGAGTTTAACGCATGAAAGCGGCATCAGCTATGACGGATGGTTGCAGAGGCTGGCTTTGGTGTCGTTTTTGTTTCGTTATTATCACCACATTTACCACGTGAGATTGTTTATTGTGCACTCAAATCCCACAGCAGGGGAACGCCTTTCGAAACGGTTGTGATTGAATCCCCCGTTCTCGAAACCAGCAGTCGAGCGCCCTTACCATTGAGACACCATGACATAGATTTAAAAGCAAAAAAAAAAGGTACTCACACAACTCTATCTTGAATACAGAAAGCATAGTAGACATAGAGTGGTCTGTTCAAACTGCATTATGCTATATGAAGCAGTCTGCGGTGGCATATGTTTCAGTAGCTGCGGTATTCCAAACAGAAACGGGAATATGCGATTTCTGAGCGTTTGCATTAACTTTTATTGACGGCAACGACCTGTTTTGCTTTGCCACGGCAGTAACGACAGTGCCACTTCGTTTGAGACATTGCATGTCAAAGGATCTCAAGCGCCAAAGACCGCGATGGATGATTTCTTTATCCAAGCATGACATGCTCGATACGGACAAGTATATATATTTTTAATGAAGCGTGGGGTTATAGACTGTTCATATTTACTTTGCAAGAGGCATATAGGTAAGCAAAAGCTCACAGGAACTGGGAAACAAACAAAAACACTCCTGTACACGCCGCATGCGCGCGCGTAAATCACTGCGGGCTGGCACGCGACGCGAAAACGCATCCACACTGAGTAGGTTTCGCCGCTGAGCCGCAAGGTGGCGACTCTGCTCGATCTCGAGGCCAATATTGAGAATAAACTTGGTTTCATTTTAGGTTTCCTGGTACTTACAAGCTTCTGTACCGCTGATGCGTATCATGCTTTAACAAATATCCATTCCCTATTCCCTGTTTTCATGCCGGTAAGCTCAAATTGAGCAAGAAACAACATCACGTTTAAGTACACACCTATAACGCTGTCCTATATAAATGCTGTGCTGCCGCAGGATCAAGAGCACTGTAAAACGAAGGGAAATGAATTTGCAAAATACAGAAAAGGTAAAGCTCCGACTTTCTTGCCTGAGCCATCAAACGCATCCTCGGAATTAAGATATAGCTTCTTAATAAAATGACGCGCCCTTGAACACACGGTACTTCTTTATTAAAAAATATTTTGTGCTTCATTTAACTCTCCATGGCAAAGTTCAGTGAGCATTTTTAAGATATACTTCGCCACATTCTTTATTGGTCCAAGTGCCGCACAAAAACACACGGTTGTCCTTGTAGTGTCAAGGACAGTGCCATTTTCTTTTCCCTAATTGCGGAATTAGGCCTACAGAGTATCTTAGGCCTGCTCCTCTGCCTTGTTACTTTGAATAGTTACACCTTTGGTTGCGTGAAAGCGTTACAGTGGCACATTTTCAAGCGACTCATCCTTACCCCGCATTGTGTTAGATGTGAAGACAAAAAATTCCAAGATAGGAAGGCTAATTATAATATCAGGCGTTCATCTTGATAGTATTACGGAACTGTTTGCTTGGGAGGACACGGTGTGCGCTAGTGTAAGATAAATTGAAGGCAAGCTTTTCGGTTCATTAAGTGGAGAGGAAGCTTTCGCCAAGTGAGTCGTCATTTTATTCTCGTCTGAGTTGAAATGTATATGGTATTTAAGAAAACGTTCCGAACGAGGATGGAACATAAACATGAAATGAAATGTTCTTACTTCCTGTGCATCCAATCTGAAATTTACCACCATTAGGGTAAAAGTCAATGTGCCCCATTGGTTCTATCTTTCCAAAATGCAAATCAGTCATTTGCCCTCCGTTTGTGTGAATAACGTCCACATACGCAGCATCTGTAGATGAGAGTGACGCATTTGGATTTTCAAAAAGGAGCCCTGCGGGGTCGAGACCTAGAGAAAGAAACCAAATACAGACACTGTGGAATGGTTTTCTTCAATCGCTTATATAAATATTTATTTTCTATTTCTTTGATTTTAATCCGGTGTTAAAGGAGAGAAAGAAGATGACTACACAGTATGAAAGAGCCCTCAACAAGGTTCGAGGGGGTTCCTCACTTCGCAAGTTGACCAACAGTCTGAAAGGGAACGTATGGTTATTGTTTGAGCTCCTATAAACACATTCATGGTTGCAAAAAAGTGAGCAGCAGTTTTCGCATGAGGATACTTTACTCCTAAAAAAGTAAAGCGGATGAGAACTTTGCGTCTTGTTCCTGTTGTTTCCTAGCATTAAAATAAAACATTTGGGAGAAAACTGAGTTTCATCACAATGATGCGAAGTGGTCCTAAAGGGCCTAATTTGTTTTTAGTAATATAGCCGCAAAACTTGATACCAGTTTTTAAACCAATTCGTATATAAGATCCCATGTACAGCACCGTTTATTGCCAACTGTCATGTATGACGCTCACCGTTTCTACAATTCTACCTTCTTTAAGCTAAGTAAAATTTCTTAGGGTCCTTAGAAATCATATTGAGAGATTGGACCCCGGCAGGTATATATTCACGGAGAAGAGGCATCTGTAGGTACCCTGCAATTACTTTTCAGAGGAATGTAGCACCCCCGATTGGCTACCGACAACAACACGTCGGCCTAGAAGCAACCACGTGTATCTTGCTACGGCTGTGTTTCTAATGCTTTCGCATTTTTTACCCACAGAGCATAAATAATTCATTTTTCTGGATTCACTGACTCTTGCAATTCTTTGACTCCTACTGATGCGAACAAGACTAATAATAAGCGCATATACTGCTGCTGAAATTTTGCCCCAGTTGTGAAAGAGACCCAAACCCACCGCTTTTTGGTAAGTCCCTGAGGGAAGCATGATGAGAGAAATGGATATCGGCTTTGCGAGAGCAAACGTAGTAATATTCGTTGCCTGATGTGGTCAATAGCGCACAGACGCCAACGGCCGAATAAAACGATTCATAGCTGAGCGGACAAAACAGTATACACTTTTGACTCTGGCAAAAATGAGAATGGGGAGAGCTGCTTTGCTAGAGTAAAGTAAGTGAAATTCATTGGCTTATGGTGTCAATGACGTAAAGACGGTAAGGGGAGAATAAATGGATTACTGGCTGAGCGTAAATGACGTTAGAACGCATAACCTTATAACCTTGCCCACCACACGCTAGTTGCATGCAGCACTCTCAGTAGTGCGCATTCCGCTCTGTACAATTTTCCGTATATTGGTAAGCTGGACAAGATCGAGTCTGCCTCCTAAATGACAAAACATCTAATCAAGCAACAAAGCCGTGTAGACGCAGTTTGGAATTTCAGCTGAATATCATGGGAGGAGAAAGAAAAAAAAATGCCTTCGTGCTCTCTTAATAGAGCTTTTAATGCAGCATTCGCGATGTTAGACCCAATATAGGCTCAAAACTTCCAAGTATAGTTTTGCTGCACCATAATTCCCAATATAGCTTTTAAGGTGCAAGCAACCCAAACTGCGGTGTGCGGAGCCCCGCGATATCCTGTGTCCGGAGTAGCAACTTCACATTGAGTTACGCACCAAAAGCCTCTTGCACCGAGCACTCAAGACGCTCAAACATTTCTTGTTTCAGGCGATAGAACGTTTCATCATTAGTAGCAACAATAAAATTATACCTGTAACGACCATACTTATCTAGACATTGTTAAATTCCAGCTTACCCGTCGGCTTTCCTTATGCTTGCGGTATACGGAGGTCCAAGCTGCAAGCTCATTTTCGTTGATGAAATGAGCTACCACCGCACACTGCTTACGGTTGACAAGGCATGCTTACCGGGAACTGCATCGGCCTTCCTGTAACACCCGCCCAACGAGCCAATCTTTTCGGCATGCTATGAATCTAAGAGAAACTGCGAGAAAAAAATCATGGTTCTGAGAGAAAAAAAAATAAAAAAGGCGCTAATGCCTTGATCGGTCTCTTGCCAGCTTCTTTCTGCATTTTCCATTATTGGGCTTTAGATGCGTGCTTAATATGTAAATGAAAAGCTGCGTTTACTTGTACCGAGGCTCAACATGATACGTGCGCTTGCTCCGTAGGGATCGTGGACAAAAAACAATTTTCAAAAAAGCACTGTTTTCGCTCGTTTTTTTTTTTCCGAACCTTCGAAAGCAGTAAAATATCATATCCAGCGATGGTCTTGCAAAAGGGTAAATATTTCTGCTAATTCCAAATGGACACATTGCAGCTTCTAAATAGGGAGATAACTTGAAAACTTGCAGAACTCTATATCTTACAGGCTATATTTTGGTTTTAGTTTCGCAATTTAGGTTTAGTTTAGAAGCTTCGCCATTAATACTTTCTACTTAAATGCTTTAAAATGTTGAAATGCTGCTTTTATGTTTAACCCGCTTTACAGTTGTTGCCATGCGACGCGCAAAATATAAAGAGAGTGCTTCGTTTTTAGATGTCAACACGCGAGGTATGAAGACATCTAGGTGATATAATGAAATTTCGTGCTGTTTTGATGTTCATATGGGAACGTGAGTAGGAGTGACATTCTGAGAGCTAGTTGTTAGGTCATCGACTGTACACCTTATCAGCATCGTATAGCACATTTCTTACATATATGAAAAGAGAGAAAAATGCTCGATAGAAATAAAGGACAGCTAAGTTTCAGGTTTCGCTTTTGGCAACAATAAACATTGTGTCTTTGTTTGCCGAAAAAAGTAGCGGTTGAAATGTGAATTTAATAGTTCGTTTGAACATCTAGCGCTGCCAGTAATTCGGTCACAGCAGGGTCGAATTGCCAGCCGCAGGGCACAGCTTCAGCACGAGAGATGGGCGCCGGAGACAAGCGATGGTTGTTGTTGTTGTCCAAATAACTTATGGCACATACCCACAGAGGGGGATCGGCCAAGAATTGGGTAGAAAAGAATTTTTTTTTTAAATATACTTGCATAAAAAAAATGATTTGAGGGGTAGAGGAAAGGAAACTGTAGTGTATCTTTATCGCATCGTCACGACACTGCATTTCTTGCGCCATCACTTATCAGCCACGCAAGTAGCGGTGGGCGTATCACTCGTTCTTCATGCTATAAAAACGGCTGTGCATCAATAAAGATTGTTCAGTTCCACCCTGGCGTCCGACTGAGTTACAACAGCTGGCGACGAGGCGGCGACGGTGACGGCCGGCGATGGCCGTCGGCAGGATCGGCGAGTACCGTCTCGGCACGAACGCGTCATGGGACGAATACGTCGAGCGCCTGGAAATGTTCTGCGAAGCGAACCAGATAACGAAGGAAGAGCAGAAGAGGGCAGTCCTGCTGAGTTGCTGCGGCGAAGAGGCGTACGGGCTCATCGTAACTTTGGTGAAGCCAGCAAGACCGACAACAGCAACTTACGATGAAATTAAGACAGCGGTTCGCAAGCACCTGCATCCGAGGCCTTCAGAGCTGTACGCAAGATTTTTGTTCTACAGAAGAAACCAGGCTGCCGAGGAATCTGTTGCGGACTACGTAACGGCGCTGCGGAAGCTAGCCGAAGACTGCGGGTTCAGCGACAAGCAACTCCCACTGGACATCATGATGCGGGATCGTTTCGTATGTGGTCTCCAAAACGAAGGAGTTCAGCAGCGACTACTCGCAGAAAGCGACCTTACATTTACGGTTGCATACGACTTGGCCGCGACCGCAGAAGCAACAGCCAAGCAACAGCAAGACATACGGAAGCAAGGCCGAGACGAGACAGCGGACAACCAGGGTGTGATACAAGTAACCCGCCCGAAACAAGCCTTCAAGAGAGAGAGCTGGAACTGCTACCGGTGCAACGGTAAGCACGCTCCTCATTTATGCCGTTTCAGAAAAGCGACATGCTTCAAATGCAAAAACGTTGGCCACATAGCAAAGGCTTGCCGTTCAAAAGACGAACCTAGAGAGGCCCGGAAGACCATACGTCAGGAAAAAAGGGCAAATAACGACAAGGGCGTGTACGAAATGAGTGCATTATTTTCACTCTGCGAAGTGAATGAGCAGGACCAGAAGTTCATTGTTCAAGTCGTAATTGAAGGGCATGAAGTCCCGATGGAGGTTGATTCCGGAGCGTCGTGCTCAATTGTGAGTGAAGACACATTTCGAGCAATCGAGGGAAGCGGGTGTAAAATTCCGCTGAAAGATTCCGGAACAACTGTCGTAACATGGTCCAAAGAGGCGTTACCTGTTTTGGGTCGTGCAGTAGTCTTTGTGGAATTCAAAGGCCGGAAGGCAAAGCTACCTTTGCTGGTAGTAAAGAAGCAAGGCAACAGCCTTATTGGACGAAACTGGTTTACTCCGTTAGGCATTGGCTTGCGAGGAATCCAACAAATGAGCGTGGAAGACGTGCCTTCAAGATTTTGTGAAGTGTTTCGCAGGGACCTTCCTGGCTTCAACGGACCCCCAGTTCATATCGAGCTGAAAGACTACGCCCAACCAGTGTTTCTCAAAAGTCGACCAGTGCCACTGGCACTCAAGGATGCCGTGGCCGAAGAAATTGACCGCTTGGTGCAA
>JAJIZL010032945.1:0-15655 GCA_023969395.1 Amblyomma maculatum | reverse complement strand
AGCGGCATTTTAATGCAAGAACTAAAACGTTTAAGAACGTCGTCGTAAACAATGGAATCGACCGATTTGCGAAGTGGCTCCATCAATGGTCAAGCGGCGCCCGCGCATCCTTCATGATCCATGTCCAGTCTCAGAATATCAAATATTAGTCTTAGCTACTGGCTTTGCTGTCCACCTTTTTGAACAGCCGTGTTATGACCCGCTACCATCAGGTCAGCAAGTCCGCTAAGTTCCTAAAGTGTTAGCTTGAGTTGTGTGGAGCGCGGAATGCGGCGCAGAGAGAGAGACATCTTTCGCGTTCGCAGGAGCCTTTTGCGCACTTGCGCATGAAAATTTAACCAAGTGTAACTCAGTTACACACACGCACATACAACCAATTTAGTGGAAGGCATATAGTATAGTCGGTTAAATTTTCATGCGCTAGCGCGCGAAAGGGCTCCTGCGAAACGCGAAATATTTCTGAGAAAGAGAGACAGAAACAGAAGAACGGAGTATAGCTGGGAGGTTAACTTGTCAATGCCCAGGGGGGCCAATTTGCACATACAGACGGGGATCAAATGAGAAAAGGGAAAGAAAGCGAAAGATGACTGGAAATCGTGGTAAGAAGCTATGGTGACGCCGCGTGCACGTGTTCATTAGTGTCGAAACGGTAAAATGCAAAGCAATAAAGAAAGATTATTTTTTGGCTGTATTAAAGAACAGTCTAGACAAAAAGTCAATTAACAACATCATATGATTAGAGCGTAGTGTCATACCGTGCTCTTGAGTAATTATTTTTGTTTTCCGAATAATAAGCAAATGTTGAGCCTGTATGCACACATCTGCAAAACCTTACGTGAACAACATCATAAATGGCAAGCAAACGTGTTCCATATACATGGCGCGTACATTACTTTATTAAAAAAGAAGCTTCCAGTAATTCTGCTTGCTTCTTCCATAGTGGGAAGACTCCATTTCGTTGACATTGAAGTGTATGCATAGTGCTAGAAAAATATGGCAGTGATTGAGCTGAAGTTTAAGACAGTCCTTGGTGAACTCTCGATGCCTGTCGCCACGATGTTTTTTTTTTTTATTAATACTGCAAGCCTTCATCAGGCACACACTGGAGTACGTCAAGTCAATCGTACATAGAAACAGTACAAACAAAAAGGAACACAATGGAAATGGCAATCCCCGACAGTCAAATAACATTATTTTCATTTGCGAAAAATCGTTCAACGTTTTGAAAAAAGACATCAGGGTTAGTAATGTTTACAATTTCACTTGGTAAAGCATTCCACATTTTGATAGCCTTAGGAAAAAACGCGTATTTAAACGTGTTACAACGCACCAAGAATGGTTTAATGCAATAATTGTGGTTACCTCCGGTGGATCGACGCTGGGGTGTTTTCAGGTAGTCTTCCTTATCTATGTTTAATCTATGATGATAAATGTTGAAAATGAACTTCATTACTGTCGTTTTCCGGTGACAAAACAAGGTCTGTATTTGTGCAGTGATGCGCATAGCTGTTACGCTTTCATGACGTGAGTATTTTGAATATATGAATCGTAGTGCTTTCGACTAATTTGTTTCTAACTTATCGATCAGGTACGCTTGATGGGGATCCCAGATTACGTTTGCATACTCAAGGATAGGTCGTACTAATGTTTTATAGGCGGTTAACTTCACGTGCAGTGGAGCCATTGCTAGTCTGCGGCGAAGAAAACCAAGTTGTTTGAATGCGCTGCTACATATGGTCTCGATGTGTGCATTCCATTTAAGGTCTTGGGTTAGTGTGATCCCCAGGTATTTTGCTTTGGCTACGTGTGCTATCGGGTAGCCAGATAATGTGTAGTTGTAAGAAAAATGATTTTTTTTCTTGTTATGTTTAAATACGCCGTTTTCGAGATGTTAATTTGCATGTCCCATGCTGCACACCAGTCAGAAAGATTTTTTAAAGAAGATTAAAGTTTCTTATGGTCACCAGAGCTGTTCACGGCTGTATACATCACGCAGTCATCTGCAAAAAGTTTCATTGTCACTCCATGTTTGGCACACAAATAGATATCATTTACATATGTGAGAAACAACAGGGACCCAAGAACGGAGCCCTGCTGGACCCCCGAGAGGACTTCAAGGTAATCGGAGTCGAAACCATTTATTGGCACGAACTGTTTACGGTTGGAAAGATAGGCCTCTATCCATGCTACTATTTTCAGATCAATACCTATCGTTTTTAGTTTTAAAATCAATTTTTTTATGGTGAACACGAGCGAAAGCTTTAGCGAAATCTATGAGGATTGTATAAGCCTGTAGTCGAGAATTAATTATTGATGCCATGTCATGTGTGATTTCAACCAGTTGAGTAACTGTTGACAATATTTTTCGAAAGCCATATTGTCTGGGGAATAGAAGATTGTTTCTTTCTAAGTATGTTATGATAGCATTATGAATTATATGCTCCATTACCTTGCAACAAGAACTGATTAATGATATAGGTCGGTATGTGTTCACCAGCAATTTGCTGCCGCCCTTGTGAATAGGTTTCACCTTTGAATGGAGCCAATCTTGTGGAACAGTACCTGTTTTAAGTGACTCGATACATATTGGGAACAGAAAAGGAGCACTCTACTCAGCATAGCGTCTAATGAATACGTTTGAGATGCCATCAGGACCAGGACACTTTTCCGTATCTATTTCCAAGAGCAAGTTAAGGACGCCTGTTTGTGTTATCACCACTTCGGGCATGTGGCTAGTGTGCTGCGCAGGGGTTGCATTCACCGGTGTTGCACGTGTGAAGACAGATTGGAAGTATGAATTTAAATAGTTTGCAATCGCTCACTGATCTGCAACGATACATCCGTCAACTTCTATTTTTGAGATCGCGTCATCAGATTTTGATGAATAGCGCCAACATCTCTGTGGTTGTGTAGACATAAAGTTCGACAATGTGCTTGAAAAAAACCTCCCTCTCGCCTCTTTAATTTCCTTTTATTAACCGGGGGGGGGGGGATAAAGTTCACATATTTCCGCAAGCGATTTTTTACTTCTACGCATTCTTACGAGTTTTCGCTTTAGGTGAATAATATTGCGGGTAATATATGGCGTTTTACGTTGTCTTCTTTTCGTCTTGGATGGAATGAAGTTTTCTTCACAGTATTTTATAATTTCCTTGAACTTTAGCTATAAGTCTTTAACAGTTGACCGGTTTTCCAAAATATAAATATCCGACTTTAAATCTATAAAGTCGACGATGCTCACGTCATTAGCCCGACTATAACCTTTCGATACAATACGTGTCTGCTCAAGGTGGACTGCGGTGTGCTGCTGTCCCATCTGTGGAAATGTTAATGCGAGTAACTTATGGTCTGATATACCTTCCGCAATGACAAGTTCCGGTGTTCACATGCTACATACAAAAACAAGATTGAGCACTGAGCCCTGAATGCGTGTCGGCATTGTAACCAGCTGTTGTAAACAAAAACTGAACATTATGTTTAAAAGCATTTCGCAATTGGTCGCTTCCTTTCTTCCAGGAGTTAAGGTGGTCCATTCAATTCCGGGTAAAATGAAATCTGCAGATAATATGATTTTAGTTCGTTCTTTCATTTTAGAATTCAAATAGTCATGCAATTTCAAAAGATAGTCATCTGTGGCATTCCGGCACCTATAAATACCACCGATTAGTACTTTAGCATTACCCGTTGTTATCGTGCACCAAACACTTTCATGCCCGTCCATGCCTTCCTCTTCCTTGAAGTAGAGGTTCTCTTTAACGGCAATAGCAACACCACCACCACGGCTGTCCCTATCAGATCTAAGAAGTGTGTAAGACGCAGGGACGATTTCAAAGTCATGTATGGAAGAGTGCAACCACGTTTCTGTAATTATTATTACGTCTGGACTGTAAAGCAGGAGTTATTCTTTTAATTTATCTTTATTAACAATGCTCCTAGCATTGAAACTCAGAATGAATAATTGATTATTGTGAAAACGTCATTCAGCGGGACCACCATGAGATTTCGAAAATGTGTTTTTCGTTTGCTTCACTGGTACCATTTTATTCTCTGTGGGATCCCATGCGTACATATTATTGTTTATTTTGAGCATGTCAAAAACTAAACTTACTTTATCCCCATTGTCACGAGTCAATTTAGAGGACTGCCATAATTTTTTGCGTATATCGCGCACAGGAACCGAGAAATTCTCAGATATTGATATTCCACTGGTCTTTAGCTTATGGCAACTTTGAAAAACCATAACCTTTTCAGTGAAATCATAAAAGCGCAAGATGACAGGGCGTTCTTTGCCAGCATCTTTCCAGCCAACACGATGGATGCGTTCTATGGATCTGACCCGGACCTCCAATTTGCTTCCCAAGAGATCGTTTTCTACTTTTTTTTGAAGCTCAGAGGCACTCTCGTTATTTTCCTCTTTCAATCCATAGGTCACAATATTATTTCTATGGCTTTTATTTTCCAGGTCATCCATATTTTTAGTGATTTGGAACAATTCCTTATGCATCACCACTATAGATTCCTCACATTTCTGCACTTTTTCATTACATAGCTTTAGCGACGCTAATGTGGCTTCTATTTCAGAGAGCCTGAAGTGAACACCCTCAAGTCGACCTTGCAAAGCAGTTTGGGTAGTCTTAATTGCCGTAGTATCTGTTCATCAGGCACAGGGTTCTCCCCCACATCGCCACATAGCTTCAACAGCATGCAAAGCACTCCCGATTACTCATGGCAGCAACAAAGAATACACGGGGGGCTCGGCAGCACGTCAAGGCAGGCACAATCGCTTCCAAGGCAACTTGTGAATGGCCATTTGTCACTAACCTGTGCAAAGAAAAGTACGAAGTTCAGCATCGTGCGTCTAACGGTGCCGCCGAGCCCACTGAAGAGATCTGCTGTCCGTCCAGTCCTTTTAGGCCGTTCCCACGAAGTCTCGGATGTTGGCGCTGCGCCGAACGATGTGTCCAAACGAGGTAACGGCGATAGTCCTTCCACGTGGTTTCCGTCTGATGGCACCGTTATAAGCGACACAAACACACCCGTATGCAAACTTGGTTGCCGATGTCGCGTCACCGACGTCACAGAAGAAAGATGGCCCCGGGACACATGGAAGTCGGCACAGCCCGATCCACTGCATTCCAGTAGCGCCTGTGCAAAGAAAAGAACGAAGTTCAGCATCGTGCGTCTAACGGTGCCGCCGAGCCTGTCACAGCACCATATGACTCCTCGGGTGGTCGCACTTACGAACTGCCCAGACCGATAATTCGAAACCGTCACAATGCTCTCTGAAATGCCTCATCTCGCTCAGATAAGCCGCTTGAGTCAGCAGACCGCCATTGCTTCGCTTGGCAACCTCACGGATCAATGGTTTCTCTGCGAGAGCAAAGCGTTTGCGACGGGAGGACAGATAGTGCCCTCGTGCGGCTGTAAATTTGCGCTTCCTTTTTAATTCTTCAAAAGGTTGCGCGGCCGAAAACTACTCTATGACGTCGTTTCAGTACTTTCTGTAATTACAGCAAGATGTCTCAGCTTACATCACCACCCAGAGTAATTTTGTACCAAACTGCGGTGATTTGACAGCCGCCTGTACTCCTCGTCAAATTCGCCGTTTTATGGACTCGCCTAACGTGGCGCCCAACTTCTGCCATTTCTGTCAATGACAGCGCATTGTTTATGTCATGAAACTTCATTTTGGCATAACAGTCTGATGTGTATGCATGTCGTATTTCTCGCTGCACAACGTCAACCAGTCAGGTTACAGGAAGAGTACCTTTCATCTCATCCGTAATACAAGCATAAGTGTTTTCCTCCCAATCATCTATACCAGTTTTCTTTTTTTTCCCTCCACAGTTACTGATATTTGCTATTCAGGCGGCGTGAATAGCTGTGCTAAAGATGCGTGTGCAACTTAACGTCATTTTGACGGCACTGCAAGGAGCCATTTCGACAGCTCAAAATTTTGCGCCACAAGATTGAAACACATGACCATTCTGAGAACCAATCAAGCAATGCGGCGCCGAACAGCGGCCATGCGTGTCAATTATAGGGCCCCCGGACAACTTGCTGACAGGTATCAATTCCCGCTCTGACAGGAAGCAGCTAGACGGTCGCATGACCTTGCAAACTCCCCTCCATCGTTTGCACTTGGCAGCTCTTAGCAGACGATGCCAACCATCACCACGACTCAGTTTATGTGCAGTGACGCCGCGCGCACAGTGGCGCAAATTAATCGGTGTTTTTGCAAACGATGCGTGACTTGCTTTGATGTGAAGAGTTTTACAGAACTTAGTTTGACAGGATGTTTTTGCTGTAGCTACTCACGAACTTTTTCCAAGGACCCAGCTCACTGCGCGCGAAATAAGATGAAAGCGTTTGCAAAAGCATTTGTATCAAGCGTTAGCTGCTCCAGCACAAAGCTGTTTACTTACGGCGCTTTCAGACCAGTGCGCTGAAAAGATCCCGAAACAAGTGACAAGCTTCTGGGCTGCACGAACAAACGATCCGTACTCGGGGGTCGCAAGCTTCCCTGTGTACTGAAATTTAAGGTAAGAAATTGAAGACACGATATCAAAGCATCTTACAGATACTTAGATAGATTGTGTCATTGTTTAGCGCACGATATCGTATGCAGGAACACGAAAAGTTCTCTGACTGCTCAAGGAATCTACTCAAAATAGCCGCCGACTAAGGAGCTGTACTGACGCTGCAATCAACGATACAATTCAACACGCATATGCGCAAAGACGTGATAGGGTTGAGTACGATTTGCAGGCATTTCGATTGTCATCTTGGGCAAGAGCTATAAATTGATTGCGTTTTCGCTTACAGTGACTAGAGTCAGCGTCAAATGCAACATGACCAAAATGAACTGCGCACAGCACGATACCCGTTGCGGATGACTAGATCATAAGTGGTGAAAACAGGTATAGTGCAGTTGAGTTTTTTTTTTGGAAGGCGCGATAAAATATTTCTAAGTAACAAACAACCCGTTTGGATTTTTGTTCAGGAGGGACTAATTCGGCGTTTTCGTGCTCGCGTTGCTGCCACCCTGTTCGTGTTCTTTCTTTTTTTTCGGCATTTTTATCTTTTCTATTCGCGAGTGGCGCCCCCCTGTATTAGTTTTACCAGACTCACTGCGTTCCGGTTCCAGGCGCAAGGCTCAGATCATTTTATAATCACCCACAGGTCGGCAGAATCACACATGTATGGACTCTCTAGGGCTCATTTCCGCTCAGATCATGATCTGAGTCTCAAATTCAGATCGCATTGGCCCTAAATGGTAAGCTTTCGACGATGTGTATAACTAAAAGAAATCGAGTAGCAGTCACCGCATCCCATAAAGAGAGACAGAGTACACTAACTTCCAGAAGGGATCTTTCGTTTCCCGCAATCTTCACTAACGTACGCAGTTATCTTCAGAGGAGATTAAGCTCGTTTCTAACATCATCGCATCAACACAAGGCAACTTGCTTATTCTAACAGAAAACTGGCCACAAAATGACGTTAGTGATATCAAAGTTCTGGCGCAACTTGTCTGACGTCAAAGTTCACCCAAGTGACCGTGAATTATCAAAGAGCAGTGGTGTTCTCATAGCAGATCGTTAGCAAATTTTATGTTTTGTTGTAAACGTCTAATTTAGGATCGGAATAATTTAGTTACTGTGTCGCTCTTAACCAATTCAAGTGTTAGCATTTGTATTGAACTCCTGTAATGGCAGATTTTAATGAATATAGGGCTATTCTTCGCAACGACCTTGCGTTTGCGCGTCGTACGTTAAATATGTTGAGCGAGGCCGAACAGGTCCTGGACCAGAGAAGTATGATTGAGTCACGTTATGCTACTGACTGCCTACAGCCTCGCGAGCTTGTTCTGCGGAGGCCGCAGAGTGCCTGGTGCAGAGCACTGCCACGTTCTGTAGAATCGCCAATGCAGAGGAAAGCCATGAGCTGGTGGATCACAAGCCCACCGCAGGCATCAACTTGGCCGAGTTGCAAGGCTCTTCTGCATACCAGCCAACTCTCCTGACGTCCCCGGGAGGCTCCCGATTTTTGACCGAACTTTCTAGTTGTACGACCACTGTCCTATATCTCCCGATAAGTCTCCTCTGCCCGCGCAAGTACGGTTCACATAGCTTAAGCAAAGCTCAGTTTTGATACAGTTGGCAGGCCATGATTTACGGGGAGGTTTAGCGGGACAAGACGAGCGACAGTCCTGTGTCCCTCTCTTATCCTTGTCTGTCTCGCTCTAAGCCTCCCTGTAAATCGTGGTTTACATAAAACCGGCACCACGAAATCAGCAGCTGGCAGCATCACTGTCTTTGGCCTTTGCAAGGGTAAAAACAGAAGGAATAAGTAGGAGAATCTCAACGGACCACAGACCACAGAGCTGACGAGTGCCTGGACGATACGTGCCCAGTATGCGAGCTCCATTTCGGGCTGCCCGCCTTATGTGCTCGATGTTTAGGTGCACATCGTGCAAGAAAAAAATTGAAGTAATGAGGATAACAAAGAGGAGAGGCTAACAAAATACTGTGACCGGGAAGGCCTCCTTTATCCATTCAATCAGTTGCACGGCTTTATAAAAAAGATCGAGGATCTCACCACGAACTGAATGGACGCTTCTGTCAGGGCGAGCTACACTCTGACAGCATAAAAGATATGCTACCTGGCAGCTCTTCAGAGCAGGCTTTCCCTAGAAATCGTTTTTCATGGCCTTCGCTCTCATTCTCACAGCTGAAATAATGACGTTTTATGGCATCACTCCTCATTTAGACGTGAAGGGACTTTGACCTAACAGTGAGCGACACAGGGCCCGGCGAGCTCTGTCGGTAGAGCATGAGACTTGATCTCAGAGTCATGGGTTCAGGCCACACATTGGGCGCCAGGTGAAGGCCTCGCCTTCAAAAAACCGGTACGCGAGCCATGGTTGCCCGACGAGTGACAAATCCAGACTCCTAATTACCCCGCTTTATACCAGATAAACGAAAAAGCATTAAATAAAAAGAAACAACATCCGGCGCTACTGCGCTGAGAACATGCTGTTCATGCGCGCGACAATAGAACAGCAAGAAAAGCGGGAAACATGTCAAGGCTTTACCGCGGCGAGACAAAACACTGCGGAGCGAAGAGGGCGAGCAATAAGGCCAAAGCGCTTACGGCGGAACAAGAAACATTGCTCCTCGCGTTACAGCAACTCACGCGAATACGCCTAGGCTGTTTCTGCGGGCACTCCTTCCATCTTCGTGTCGCCGGTCTTTCCGTAGTCCGTGCACACCCCACTGGCCCATGACGCTCGCTGCTTGCCCCGCCGGGGCGAAACAAGGCCTCGCGCCTTGCTTCGACGCGCGTATCTCCCGCGTCTTTCGCCGCTAACATCCCGCCCCACGATTATCTGCCCACTCATGCGCACTCGAGCTGCTCGCGCAAACACAAGACAAATAGGAAAACGCGCGCACGGTTTAAATCACCTAAAGATGCTGCGCAGCCCCACAACGTCTAATCTAAGATCGGAATAATTTAGTTACTGTGTCATTCATAACCAATAGCACTCTTACTGGGAGTCTCCTACAGGCGTCCCCATTCCACCCCTGGCTTTTGTAACGAGCTCAATAACAACCTAATCTAACCCACAGAAAGCTGCCCCGAATGCCTCCATCCTCCTTTTCGGGGATTTTAACTTCCCAAACATAGAGTGGCGTAATCTTCCACATGCATCAATAGTAGGCTCCGCAAAAGGGAACTTTATTGAAATACATTTCAACGTTAGTTTAACAAAATTGCTTTCAGAACCAACACGCGTCTTATCGCAATCTAAAATCATTCTTGACTTTATTTTGGCTAGTAACCCCGATGCCGTCTCATTCATTTCAGAGAATTATAGACCAAAACGTCATTCCAGCCGCCTTCTGTTTTCTTGTATTACCAAATATGACCTTGAAGAAGACTGTAACACTTTACGAAAATAGTCATTAAAGGGCGATAAATCAAGAACTTAAGACCTACTTTCCTGCCTAAGAAGCTACGTATCACGTTCAATCGACACATGATACTGGGCAATCTTTAAAAATAAATTAAATGATTCACCTGAGAAACATATACCAACTGTCAACATTCTTACAAGTAACCAAAAACCAGGATTTACTGATTCTTTAAAAAAATTCGAAAAATAAGCGCCTCTACTGGGAAGATAGCGGCAACCCAATTTGATAGCAAAACTATATATTAGGTAGCTCAAGATGAATATTTGGCTGTCATTCGCAGCATAAAACGTCCTTTTTATAATACTACACTTCCAAATTTGCTGCGTACTAACCCAAAACTGTTTGGCAAGTAATACACTCTAACCCAAAATGCGCAATTGCCCTCACCAATAACACACGCGCTGAATGTGCTGGCACATTTAATTCCGCATTTTCCACAGTATTCTCGAATGAAATCAAAAGGCCCTTTCTTTTCCTATTTTCTTTTTGCAATATGAAAGGTGTCATACCAAGCATCGCAGTTTATGAAGACGGAATTTCATTCATAACTCTGAAAACTGCACTATCATCATCGTGTGGCATGAAGGTACACTCTAAGAACAGAAGGAGTACTAGAACTCCATTTGGAGGAGTTTTCGCTTGTCCCATATACGACTCCTTTTTCCAGAGTAAAAGAACTCTCTCTAGCCATAGAGTAATCGGACTCCACTGATGGAGTACTGCGCTACTCCTGTGAATAGAGTAAAGGTACTCCTCCGAAAGGAGTAAAACTACACACTGTAGTAGCGTCCTGCAACTCTTCCAGGAGGAGTTCAAGGACTCCACTGATAGGAGTGCCTGTACTCCTTCAAGGAGTTTTTACTCCTTCTGATGGAATTTCATGGCCTGTTTTACATATCCTACCATTTTTTAAACCAGTTCCAGCCATATGTTTTGTAGGACTCACTTTGGCCATACCTTCCTCTGCAAAACGGTGCACAGTATTTCCACTACACACTGTTCAATGGTGAATGTACAAACTTTTTCCACACTTCTTGCACCATACACACAACAGTCTGTGATGTGAAATCGGTGCTTCAATAAATAGGGATGCAAAAGCACGCTGATGACAGCTTTTATTTTCTCACAATTGCTGTGCATGCCAGCAATACATTTGGGATGTGCTCTGTGAGGTCTAGGCCCATCAGTGTTTTCGACACCACAGTCTACTTGGCATTAGATGCCCAGAACACTGCTACAAGCCAAGTGATCCTGTGAGCAAAGTTTTAACCAAGTGATCCTGCCGCTCGACCACATCGCAACTTGCCAAGCCGAGTGAAGCCGCTCAAGATATCCTTGCATTTTCCAGGTGCCTGCATATAGAATAAAAACAATGCAAGGGAGGTTAAAGCAAACCATTATAAGCAACTAAACATACTCCTAATCTCAAGTTTTCATTTTAACCTACAGCTAATGCAACAAAACAAAACTTGGTGTGAAGGCCTGGGGTCGCCACCTAGGTATGCCC
Source organism: Amblyomma maculatum (assembly GCA_023969395.1). Taxonomy (NCBI): domain Eukaryota; kingdom Metazoa; phylum Arthropoda; class Arachnida; order Ixodida; family Ixodidae; genus Amblyomma; species Amblyomma maculatum. Next base: position 4,171 of record JAJIZL010032945.1, on the reverse strand, counting down.
TAGCAGTGGCACATCATGACCAAGTGTAGACTTTTCATTCCAAATCATTAAACAAAGCTAGTGATCTAGAAATCCACATACCTCGTTTATTCTGACTGCCAATTTGCTATACCTCAAGTGGGAATACCACTATGCTAGTCCCTCAGAGGCTAAACACAAGCCTGGCCGGCACTGGACCGTTTGTTGCTCGAGAATTGGCTTTGGATGTAGAACACATGCAGCTGTACTGGCGAACCTCCACTCCCTCTGGAGTTTACTGAGGCCGCATCTGCAGAGTGGTATCCATCTATAACTAAAAACAGCGCTGCAGAATCTGAATTGGAGTAATGCAAAAGCACGGAATCTGCTGTTGGTTGCTTCTGTTTGCTTAATTCACTTATTGTTTACCCATTTTCTTTGGTACTTTCAAATTGTGCGCCAATCCCTTCCTATGCCCTTCTTCAGCTAGACTTCCGGTTGGTAGTGTGACGTCACAGCCTCTAGCTCACATTATCCACTTCTTGTTTATTCATTTTAGTCTTTGGTACTTTCAAATTGCACAATCCCTTCCTATGCCCTTTTTCAGCTCTATTTCCAGTTGCGTGACGTCACACCTTTGACGCCACTCTAATTGACTGCCTTAACTACTTTAGTCTTTGGCACTTTGAAATTGCATGCTAATCCCTTCATATGCCCTTTTTTAGCTCGACTTCAGGTTGTGTAATGTCACATACTTAAGTCACCTTAATTCACTGGTTTAATTATTTTAGTATTTGATACATTCAAATGTGGCACCAAGCCATTAGCTAATGAGACCATTTTTGCCTTTACTGTTTCATTTTTTGCCTCTAATTAATTACCTAATTACCTTAATGGCCTAATTCTTTGCACACATTACATCACCCTCTATCGATTAACACCACTCATTAACCTCTACAATTTCTCAATCACTCACAACTGCTACGGACACGATTTTGCATGTTTTGCCTCTAATTAATTACCTAATTACCTTATTGGCCTAATTATTTCGGACACAACACTACGTCACCCTCTATCAATTGGACTCATTAACCTCTACCACTTCTCAATTACTCACAACTGCTGCAGAGAACTTTTATTTTTTGCCTGTAATTAATTACCTAACTAGCTTACTGGCCTATTTTTCGGCAGCAACATTATGTCAGCCTCTATCGATTGACACCACTCATTAACCTCCCACGTTTCTTAATTACTCGCAACTGCTGCGGACACGATTTTGCGGGTGCGGTCTATGGACAGAAATCTGTGAACATAGCGAAGTAACGCTTTCGTGTTAATAACTTGAATGAATCCTTGAGTTTAGTTATATTTAGAATCCAGGAGAAGAAGGCTTTTGTGTCAAATATCAAGAAGGTCATAAAGGCACGTTCGGTGTGATGACTGCTCCTGAACCAGGCTAGCTTCAGCGATATAGTGAATAAAATCATGAAGCAGATATTGCAGTTTCTTGTTTTTCATGCCTTCCATGACCTATACTGATTTCTGACACAGCCATTGCTATGGCATTGAAATTGAAACAGATGATGGGAGAGATTGTATTATTTAGCAGCCATAAACAAATACTATGTGGTAATCCATGTATAGTCATGCACACTGTTACAAAGACAACACGCAAAAAAATCGGGGGTCCTTTAAACTCTACCTTAAGTGTATGATGGAGCACATTGGGGCTTCCGTGTGGATTCTCATTCATGTACAGACACTTCACTACAGGGTAATTGAGTAACCCCACAATTTATTCTATTATGTTGTGCATACTCATTAACGCACTTGTAAGCCATCACATTATGTTAGACCACATAAAGATATAGAGACCTGCTTTAACCAAGAGATCTGAACCTGCCTGAGTCACCTGGGGATGCCTGGTTGACTGGATCCAAAGAACCTTGGATCCAGACAAAGACATGCTACCCCTAGGTCACTCGGGCACATTTAATGGCTTGGTTAAAGCCAGAATTCCTATCTGCCAACTTAAGGTCTATTCACACTTGCGACTACCAGTCGCGCGACCAGAGGAGAGGAGCTCGCCACTACCGATGTTCACACTATCGACAGCCACCTTCTCGTTCTGTTCTCGTTCCGAACGAGTTGGGAGTAGGAGAGCTGCTGGGCAATGACAGTAAACGTCGGTAGCTGCCGCCTGCCAGACACTTCAGCTTTTTCAGGCGAGCCGGTACGCATGCCTCGCTCTCGTGTTTCCAGGAAAACGCCGACGACGAATAGATAATGTCAATCACCGTGGTGTCAATATAAAATGTTGCACCTGCGTGAAAAACCCATTTCTCAAAAGTTCATGGTATTTACCAGATAGTCCAAATATCTTTCCAATCTCCTTCCAAGCCATATCCTATCTCCCTGCCTTTGAATTCCGGGTGCCGTTTGTTGAAAAGGTAGGGGTATTCTTTAATTGCATTGAGAAGGTGCTCGATCAAGTACTCCGGGACTTCGCTGATTGGTGAAATGGTTTGCGACTAGTAGTCGCGCGACTGAAAATTCGAGCAGTGCCCGATCGGCCCGCGGCAGTCGCTTTTCGACCGATGCGACCATTTGCGACTGTCGCTTTTCGAGCAAAACGGTTGCGCGACCGCTGCTAGTCGCAAGTGTGAATGGGCCTTTAGCCGTGTCATGTAGACTCGTGACATGCGCACAACCACTGAGCAGTGTCCAGCCATGTCACCAGCCAACCACCACCTGCTATAGATATGCCCATGATTTTTGCTCAAAATGCCTATATCAGACTATATCCAGAATAAAGCCATGAATGCTGTGGCAATATTATGATGTCTATACAATTTTAAGTTAATACTGCCACTCAGGCAAGACCATGACAATGTAAATTTTGAAGTGACTCTGCTTTTGTAGTAATGAAATCTATCAAATGACAAATTACATAGGGAAGCTAGCAGCCAGCGAAACTAGAGAAAGCATAAGCAACGTTTTCAATTTTTATTCATATTTGTCTTGTTTGTACCTACTGGCAGCCAGACATGGCAGGATTATTTTATGCTCGCTGCAGCCCTCCAACTAGCAGACAATGGAGAGGTGATATAGAAGTGAGAAATTTATGCACTATTTTTAAACTGACTAGAAGGACAGGAGTATCATGCGACATTTCTTTTATCCGAGGGCATCATAGGTGCTCTTAGCTGATCCATGGTGCCCACCTATGGTATCTTTTTCTTTGTCAGCTGTCGCTGCTTATATAAGTATAATATGCATGCGGCACTCTTTGCCACAAGGCAACTGACAATTGCAGATTTCTATTTCATAATGAACTCACTGAGCTCGGATTTCTATACATCTTTCATTTGTCAAGTGCATAGCCTCAGCTTATTTTATGGTATCATTTAATGACCTTCTCGAGTGTGACATCAGATCATAGCCCTCAGTACATGCTCAGGCATGCGCATTCATGCAAGCATATCGTCAGTGTGTGAAGCACAATCTGGGTGTATGGTATTTTATTTTTCAATGCAGTGGAAATGAGGACATGCTCTGGTAATAGCTCAGATATATTTGAGATGTACCACATGCATGCACTATCATGTTTCACTTCAGCCATCAAAAAGCAATGTTTCTCAAATGGGAGTCACGATTTTAGGAGTCCAAAAACATATGTTAAAAAAATTGAAAGGTCATGCAATAGCTTTGACCCAGCTAGACACAGCTTTAAATGGCTAAAAGGGCACAGGTTTAAAGCTGATTTTAGTTTCTCAAAGCTCAACATAAAAGGAGTGCAGAAACAGGGAGCATGAGAGAGAGAGCATCAATGGGATTTGTCGATGCCAGCATCGGTGATGCTCGAACTTTGGCTCCATTGCTGGATGGGAATGCAGTGCAGTCTTAGGAATCTATCAGGGGAAAAGAGGACACTATGTGGTAGAGCTGACACGACAGTGTGTCTGTTGCATGCCGTCATCCATGCATAATGTCGATAAGAATGTTTTTAATATGCAAGCGCCTCTACCATAAATAAAAGTTAAGCTTCACACCGCAGGTTTGAATTCTTTATGCAATTGGGGCTGGTACAAAAGCAGCCAATGGTGTGTGCTGTGCCTTCACTGTGGGGAACAACTGCTAGCATGACCAGCGTGGCAGTACGGCCTTGCATGTTGTTTTCCATGCATGATGGCTCACACGGGGAAGATTGGGA
>JAJIZL010032943.1:58554-68786 GCA_023969395.1 Amblyomma maculatum | reverse complement strand
CAAAAAAAAAAAAAACAGATGAACTTGCCATGTATCGATCTTTAAATTAGTTTTATAAGCTGGTATTAAAATTAACTGAGCTTTTTCTAACGCAAGCAGCCTGCTCTCAAGTCTCCGTCACACCCATTCCTCACTTTACATAGTTTGCTTTAGGCTGCTACTGCCTGCGATCATGTAAGAAATATCTTAGACGGATCAGAAGAGTGCGCGTGTGCCACGTCCTTCTGTACGGGCGGCGAAAACTTGCGCTGTGCGCTTAACATTTTTGTTTTGAAGTACGTCGAAATATTCTCACAGCCAAGCATAAACAGTACATCGTAGGCGCAAAAATGCAGCGCACTTGCCTCTTTTCTTTGGCGTTTCTCGAAGGCACCATCCCGCTTCGCTTGGAGCTTCGGCCGATGGGCGAACACTGAAGGAGTTGCGTCTGCCGAAATGGCTCATGAGGGGCACATCGGCATCATAACCGTCCGCCGTGAAATGCTCCGAACACGAGAGCGATTCGTTCGACGCGGCGTAATCATTCCGGCCCATGTTGCGCTCTCATGCTTTCCTTTTGTTGGCTCCTTCGGAATCGTGAAGGACACAGCTCTGGCCGCACTTTTTATGCTTTGGCATCCGACAGCAACACACGGATGGTGTGGTGCAGTCCTACCCATCGTAGCACTCAGGGGATCCTTTTTCTTCGCTCTCTACGCGGTCTCAGTACCTCTGATGAAACAAAAAGAAAAGCGCTTCACACGCATTTCCCACGAGAGCTACCGCCCTACCGCGTCCGCGTGTTCCTCGGAAAAACGCGCGTGCTGCCGAAGTGACGTCACGAGGGCCGTGCTCACCAGTGATGCTCGAGCACTAAGCCGCTCGCTCTACGATAAAAAAATTGAGTTACAAATTATTCACTGTATAAAACGCGCTAAAATTTTCTGTAGCTTTTCAGTAGGGCACAAGCAGCAACATGCCAATAATGGTGTGGGCTTTGAAAATGGGTGTCATAATTTTCTCTGTTGTGTTGATGTCCATATCATGTATTTCATGCCTGGATGCCTCTTGCAACGTTTGCAGTTTCAATCGTTTTGCGCAGGATAAGCAGCATATCTGCTACATATTTTAGGAATCCTATGTTTGCTTCTGTAACCGCCTCCAAGTTACTGCCACCTCATTGCTGAGTTCGCAATCATATTCCGTACATAGCTTGCGGTTAGGTTAAGGGTGCCAAACTGTTTCATCTTATTCTGTCAGCTTTAGCCACAGTTGTAGAGATGTAAGTGGAGATGGAAGCCAGGTCAGAAAACGAGACCTCGAGCCTTTCAATATCTGTTTAATTCCTTCACGAAGCCTGATGTGCGGGGGACTAGCTGAGGATTATCTGTTCCTTCATTTGGTTTTGTAATGCCGCACTTGCTGATTTATGCCGTCATGGACCTTCAGTTCAGTTCAGTCGTTCAGTCGTGTTCGACTCTTCGTGACCCTATGGACCATGTCACGCCACGCTTTCCGGTCTCTCACTATCTTCCTAACATCACATAACTTCATCTGCAGTGCCTCAAGGATGCCATCTAACCATCGCGTTCGCTGCCTACCCCTTCTGCGGCGACCCTCAACCATTCGCAACATCAAATCTTTCTCCAGCGACTGCTCCCTTCTCATCAGATGACCAAAGTAGCTGAGCTTTAACTTCAGAATTTGACCCTCCAATGAGCAGTCAGGGCTTATGGTCGACAATATCGACTGATCTGATCTTCTGGCAGTCCAAGGAACTCTCAAGAGTCTTCGCCAGCACCACAATTCAAACGCGTCAATTCTTCGGCGGTCAGCCTTTTTCACAGTAAAACTCTCGCATCCATACATCACACCTGTATCATGGACCTTACTGCCTCTGCAGATACGTGAGTTGAAATGTAATCGTTATTTGCTTTCCTTTAGCCGCTTACGATGAACTTACAATGTTTCGAAGCGTTTTGAAGTGTAATGGCCACTTCTCCTGCAGCCTCTATTGAAGTATTCCCACCATACATAAGGTAGATATTTACAAGTTCTTGTTTGGAAGTCACCGATACCTTGTCTATTTTCATATTTCGGCACGCCAACGCACAGTATTTCTTTTCTTCCTTCGGATTTTGAGCGAAGAGCTTCAATCCTGCCCTTTGCAATTTCACCGTGAGGCACCAGATGCCGAACCTTCGAGTTTAAGCAATCTTCATTTTATTTCTAACACTGCTTACAATGTCCTTGCTTAGATCTGCTGAGTTGTCATATAACACCGATTTCGTTTAGATTATGCCTACAGTGGTTTATTTAACTATTATTTTATACTCTGCTATATCGTGGCTTCTATTAGATCTTATAATGAGAAATACCCAACTTAATAACCTTTTCATAGATGTACAGAGCAGAAGACGGAGAGCGCCCCTATAAAAACACTGCCTCGACGGTCGAGCTTTACAGCGGCAAATTCGTTTCAGTGCCGAGCTTCTTACCTAATGAGCCACCGTGCTGGGCTGCAAAAGCACGCCTAACAGAGCATTCGCTAGTATAGCTAGGTTGAGAAGAAGGTTAATCTTCAAGATCGTTTTGTGCAGAAGAGCATTCAATGCCTCCGATACGCATGTAGCTCGTTCCATGGAAAGTATTCACCTTTCACCTGGGTCTTGCAACACCAAACTATTTCGTGGAAAGGTTAAATGATCACATGTGGTGTGTCAACTGCAAAAACATTTGAACTGGCTGCCGTACCTGTTAACGTGATTGCTTAGTCCAGAATCTAGTGGTCAGGAGGTTTTCGCTTGGTAAGTTAGTAGTTGTACTCAAAAACGTGTCTTAATGTTTTGCGGAGAGCGTGAGCAACAGTCAGCAATGGCACCGAGTTCAGCGACTTAATAGGTACACTCTACGAACGGCCAATCGTGAACTACCCTAAAATCGTGCCCTTTGCGTATGGGCGGGTTTTGGATTGCATGGAGGAACGATCTGAAACGTCGCCTGGAGCTCCATGGTTTGTTACAGTGGCTAGAAATAGTAATTTTGTTTATACGGAAGAGAAGGCGCAGAAACTGTCACATTCACTCGATGGTGGCTGTCACGCGGGAAGGGAGGAAGGTAGGAGTGAAAAGTGAGTGAGAAAATAGTTGCTTTAGGAGATGGCGCTGTATCAGTTTCGATAACAAGAATGCCCGTAATCTCCACTGATTCCGCCCAGCACATGGACGCCTTTGTCAATCGCCTCCATCAAAAAGCGACTTGTGTGTTTATAGTTGGCCTCACCGCGCTGGCACAGTGATTAAGACTCCCGACTGCTGAGCCTAAGTACTTATTCGAGCCTCACCGCTGCCGGCTGCATTTCGATGGAGGCAATACGTGGAGGCGTGCATGTACCCTGCGATGTCAGTGCACATTAAATATCCCGAGGTGGTCGAAATTAGACGTTAAGCATCCATATTGCATCTCTTTATCTTTTTGCGCTTTATCTCCCACCTTCCTCTTTTCCCTTACGGCGCGGTTCTGATAAAGAAAAACGTGCGACAGATAACGAACCTTTGCTTTTCGGTAAACCAACGAAGATAGCGGTGAAGCGGCGAGCTTCTAGAAAACGTAGCAGATCTGCCGTGCTTCCCTTTCTTTCTCTCTTGGCAACAGAAATACCCCCTTAATGTTTTGTCTTGTCCCCTCGTCTTCCAACATAAGCTTCTTCCGACTGGCAATAGCTCATTCGTATGGCATGTATTTCACGTCGATGATGTCGCCCACCGGGTGACCGCCGGCTATTTTGGTGACATAAAGGATGCTCTACAGGTGGGTGTGGACGTGATGGAGACCGACGCCTGCTATATCGAATTGAGTTTTCTGCGACAAAATCTGAGCTTTTGCAATTATCGTAGGGGCGTAGCCCCCATCGCCTTCTCCCGTCGCTACGTACCTTATCGGCAAACCCATTCTTGATGTCTCTAACCACCGATTTACTTTTCAGTGCAATGGTAAGCGCACCAACACCATCACTCTGTTCATAAGCAGTGTACATAAAACTATACGCCTCATACGTAGCATTGAAAACCACCACCACAGCATGCGGCCTATTTCAAGCCTTTGCTCTCACATTCGCTTCATATATAGTTTTTTCCTATCTCTTTCTTTCTTGTACCGAGGAGGACATATTCAAAATTGTCAATCGCCAAGCGTATAAGTCTGCTCTGTCTCTTCTATCATCAAACTTTAAAGCTTGGCTACTCTTTATGAGCGCCCACAACACCCTTTACACAGCTGTCATAAGCCCATGGCAATGCTGAGCTCCTCCTTTCTATCGCACTCGTCCATGTCGCACACTTCTTTTTATCCTAAAGGTCTCCTCTTTTATCCATCTTCATATCTAGTGTCGGTTTTGCAGCTGAACGCCGTAATCTGACGACACTGGCCGCCACGAATCGTCATCGCAGATCGATGCCATCAATTCAACGCTGATGTTGTTTAAGAGCTCATGCGTTGTGTGCCGTAATTTCTCGACACTCGAGGCCATACCATTCCCAGGCAAATTTACTTGGCTGAGCGTGTTAACAGGAATGCTTACTAACATGTTAGCCATGTATGTGGATGCAGGACGCAAGAGCTTTGACACTATACTACCCTTCATTGCATATGTGTTTAATTCCGCCACTCATGAGACCTCTGGGTAAAGCCCATTGTTCTTGTTGTAGGTCAGGTCACTACGCTACTCACTGGATACAATCCTGCCCTTCTCAAGCTATGATGATCTCTACCTGGCTGAGCCCCTCTGCCTCGCCGAAGAAGCTCGAAGAATCGCTCGCTTACGGTCAGGTGCTCCACAGGAATGCTCCAAAGCACGATATAATGCCAGTGAGTGGCGCGTCACATACTCTACAAGTGATTTCGTCTGGCTATGGCGTCCAGTTCGGCGCTGCAGCATAAATAAAAAACTCTTGGCCCACTCTGAGGGCCATATCTGGTAGTCAAACAGATAAGTAATTAAACTTATGAAATAGCCCGCCTCACCGCATCTGGTCGACTGTCTACAAAAACTGAACTGTGCCATGTGCCATACGCTTGGTAGGCTGAGGGTTGTTGAGGTATCTAGAATAGAGCAAGAAGTCTCGTTTCTCGAACTATGCTCCCTGGAGTTCACTGAAGTGCTGCCCACTCTCATAAATCAAACCAAGATGTCTACTTCGCTGTGTTAAGCCCGTCTCCGATTGCATAAAGTTCGAAAAGAATTTTATAGACTGGAGCGGCAGGATCATTAAACTGTGAGTATTAATTTCCTTTCACAGTGCGTTTCTAAAGATGCTTTTAGAGACTGGCAGCTGCCTATATTTTTGTGTTCACTGCGCATTAACGTGAGGCATCGCCTTAAGCGCGGATGTTTCAATCCACTTTGAACCGCTTCAGAGTTTAACTGCAGCTACTCGGAAGGACTTGGAGAAAAACCTTATGCCACCTGTTCTCCTTCCTCGCATATACCCTGCAACTACTTGCCTTCATAACCCCACTCAATGATGTGTTAAAGAACACATGTTTACAATAAGTGCAGCAGTTAACAGTAAACACTCTGTGTAGATATTATGTAGTCACCCTCCCATGCGCACCGTCGTGCGGCCGAAAAATGTGCCCCAACCGCATTGTCTTTGATATTTGGTCACTAAAACCCCTACATCAAAAAAGTGATCAAGTACCTCTAATAAGTTGCAGAAGAAATATAATTGAGTTTGTTGAAGCGTTACTCTGAAAAGTATGTATTAATTAGAAACCTGCAGAAAAATGCACTTAATTACAAGTACACCAACAGCGCATGAGATCAAAAGGAAAGGTGATCTCGTAATTTCTACGCTTTGCCGCATTGAGGATGCGAATACAGAAACTGAGTCATAATGTAAACATGCCTTTCAGTGGAATTGACATCACAAGGGAGCAACGGAAAAATCGCAATTGTAGAACAAGTGCTTGTTGTAAGAATTATCGAGTGCTACGGCCTGAGTTTGAACCAACGCCAAATGACTGGTTTATTTCCATCCTTTAAAAGCTTACTCACTTCTTTCCTGATGTTTGTCTTGCTGTTGTATACATCATCACCATCATCGTTATCAGAATCATCATTTATTGCCCCTAAAAGCCCATGGAAAGAGATATTACGTGAAGGGGACATTGATATAATGCGAAAGGTCATTACATACATTCACTGTCAGTCTTATCAGAGCAGAATATAAGGGGAAAACGTACAAGGTATATAGGCGTTGACACGCGCTAAATGACAGCAAAAAGCTAATCCGCAAATATAAAAGCAATCCACCCAGAATTGCAGCTTCGATGTAAGCAACTGCCGGGACTTACATGGATCGCGTTCTGTAACAATGCACTCTGGTAATGCATTCTATTCTTCAATGGGGACTTGTTGAATGCGTTCGTTCACGGAGCTGACAGGAAGTAAGGTAAACAATATTAAACACCTGATCGAATTCAGCCAATAATGGCGAATGGTTCGCATGAAGCAGTCTCCAGCGAAATGCCGAAGAGATGCGTTCTTGTGTGCATGGTGAAAAAACACCATCCGTCTCTTCACGTACCTTTTCATAGCACTCAGATACATTTATTATTGCGAAAGCAATACTAATCCCATTTTCAGCCCCTCGCGTAGCCACGGCGTAGTCACGTGATGCTTGTGACGTTATAGCAGCTGCGAGAGATGCAGTACCAAGTCGAGTCGTCGGGTGGCGACGGCGGTCGGTAGGCACGGTGGCCGCGGATGAGATTATGATGTCAGTATAGAAATCGTATTATTTCTTATAATACGATTTCATTTTAATGTTACACCATTATTGAATTTCGTTTCCTTGTTTCAGCAGCATCCTTAAATCGATGTCGGTATGGTATCGCAATCACCCAACCAGAAAGAAAAACATGTTTCCGTATGTACAAACCTCCCGCAATTTTTAGCTTCTCACCTACGTTTATCCACTAAATGAGATACGGTAAGGAATGCACCACCCACTGCTTTCGGAAATATTCAAGGTCAGCGTGTCGTAACTTCGATAGTGCTCACCTCTGCCAATTTCAGCTTTTGTGGCGAATATTACCGAAGAAGTTCGATGGAACGTCGCGAATGCGCTTCACCGTGATTGAGAGCGATCAATTAGGTTACCTAAGTCTTGAACGCCGTTGCTTCTATAAAGTGTACTTTATTACGTAAAAAAATCGAATGTCATAATTTCTTGAAATATTGAATTAAAATAATAGTAAATATTCTCTCTAAATATCTCTCATATATTAGAAGAATATCGATATTTACAACCAGGCTATAACCGGAAGCTTGGAATTCCTATTGCTCCGTGGAAGCGTGGAATTCCCATACCGCAGCGAGAGGCTAGGCGCAAGTAATATTGAAGGGCAAAGTTAAATAGTAGGGTTTTCGAACATTTCACACTACTCAATGAAAACACATTCCGACAGAAACTTAACTGTTAAAGGATGGCCTATATTCACTCTTTATTTTGTGGACAAGTTTGTAAGCACTTGAAAGCCGTCTATACTTAAAATGAACGCCATCGAATCCAGAAGAGAAGTCACATATGTAAGAGCACACTAGTTGATAGGCCAAGAACGCATATTCACATCCCGGCACCCGCACATTGTCATCTTGTCTTGTACCGGTGCGGACAAAAGTAAACGGAGCACGCAGTTTCTTTATAAAAACTTTCACGCCTTGCAAAACTGTAACTGGCAGTCGTAGTAATTGCGAAGCTGTAGTAGACGGCAGTGCGCCCTTTCAATTGTACACACATTGTTTTCTTCTCTACATTGCAGAAGGCATGATTTTAATTTGAACGGAAACGCGTGCTTCGTTTATTTATGTCCGCACCTGTACATTCTTAAACATCTCCTCCGAACGCCTGGGGTCTCCATTATCTTTTTTTATTAACTGCTCCCTATCAAATGAAATTTTATGTTATCTTGCGTAGCTGGACAATTTATTGCACCTATAGGCTCATAGGTTTCAATCAATCAAATCAAAGGTGCATGAAATATTCGTCGGACGATAGCGAACACGTGCCTAGTTTTTATTTTACAAATTACAAACAAATGACGGGGCAACTTGAATCTGTAGTGCTTGTTCGCTGAAGTGGCTAACGCATAGGAAACGAGGGAAGAAAATAAAGGGGCCAAATTAAATAAATTTGTTTAATTTATCCCAATTCTTCGAATATAAACCTAGTGTGTACGCCTAAGTTCCACCTTCCTAAGACATATTCATGAGCATAGACTGGCATACTCACAATTCTTATAAAATATCGGTGGAGGCTCAACCTTCGTCTTAAGAATAGACTCGAGAGCTCCTTTAGCAACACCTTAACAATCAGGAAATGTTAATAACAATTTTGGTTTAGGTTTTTTAGGTGGAAAGGAAAGTGCAGTATCTCTCAATTCTAGAAGACGAAGAAGTCAGGGAGCTGTCGGGCTGTGCGCGCTGGTCTCTGCGAAATCCGTTTGGTTTGCTATGCAATACTCGATATTACTCAGATACACTATATTACAAGATTCTGACATATTGTCTGCGGTGGGTGCGGCGCCGCCAATTCTGCGCCCTGGCTCATCACCTGAGTGTTCTTCTGGCGTCAGGCCTACCTTGCAGACTGGCCCAGCTCTGCAACCATCACTCGTCATCCCAACCTGTGTATCTGCGATCACCTGCCATCACCTGCCATCAACAGGTACTTCAGGACTCTCATCATCTGACATTTATCTACAACAGGCATCTGATCCTTACACCGCAAGCTGGAATCGGCCGATGCCTGCAAGTCAGGATGATTTCCCATGATATCTCAGACAGGTCATCTACTATTATTACCTGTATAGATGCTGCTGCGAAGTCTGCTGAAGTGCCTTTGAAGTATCTTCGCAGCTCGAGGCGGTCGCAGTTCAGTGTCGACACAACCAACGATTCTTAACGCCCAAGTGAAACCAGTTACTGTAGTCATAAAACCAATCGATACCGGATACCGTAATGCTCGCTTTAATTTGCTGCCGGCAAGGCAAGCATTTCAATCTGTGGCTCCAGATGGCGTCCTCCAAATTAGCCCCAATGAGCGGCTTCATTTTGTGGCAGTTGACACCCGAACCACGATTGCTACTGAACGCCTTTTAGAAACACGATCGATAGCAGGAATCGCAGTGCAAGCCTACGAGCGTCGATCAAACAAATTTGGCGTAGGAGTAATTAATTTTGTGCCACTGGATCTTTCTCAAGGAGATATCTGCTCTCCACTACTACAGAGACTTCCGATAAAATATAGGCACGTAGTGGTGACGACGTCGATGACACAAATGAACGGGTCGATGATTGCACTAAAGAAACTCTTTATTTGGGCTGACTTGCGCCCGCAAAAGAACTAAGCAACTCGGCGGCGGCGATAGAAACAAACGTGCTCGTCGATCATCGAACAAAGAATGCTCGTCACACTCGGCAACGCTCAATTTAAAGGCTGCACAGAACAATCTAGATAACGTCGCAAACAGCTATCAGCACGGGCTGGAACATTGTGGAAAGACACCCGAGTGGCCGGAACCTTCGAGACAGATCTCGCTGCATCTTGCGCTACAACAAAACTGATAAAGGTGCGACTCGCGACATCGAGCATTAACAAAGATTACGGAACTAATACGCGGTCCAGAATCAGAGTGATAAGCCTGTATGCCGGCGGCTGTTAAAAAAACAACAAATACTGTTTTGAAGGTTTCGCGGCATTACTCCCCCCTTAAAAAAAATACATTGTCTCGATGTTCCAAAACAAAACAACTTAAACATAAACACTGCAAAGTTTAAACGCCACAGATTCTTTAACGCGCGTAATATGACTTGGGTAGTACAACATGTACAATTTCCGGGCGTTCGCGTCGCAGTTGTGATGCTGACGTTCCGTCGGGAATGACTTTATAGTCCAGTGGTCCGACGCGGCGAATGATTTTGTACGGCCCAAAGTAGCGACGCAACAACTTTTCACTTAATCCGCGACGGCGAATTGGTGTCCAAACCCACACTTGGTCTCCTGGATTGTACTCTGCGTGGTGTCGTCGTAAATTGTATCGTCGGCTGTCGGTGCGCTGTTGGTCTTTAATACGCCGCCGTGCGAGTCGTCGGGCTTCCTCTACACGCTGCAGGTAGGCGGCGACGTCAAGGTTGTCCTCCCTGGTTACGTGCGGCAGCATTGCGTCGAGCGTCGTCGTGGGCTCCCTGC
>JAJIZL010032943.1:15565-43576 GCA_023969395.1 Amblyomma maculatum | reverse complement strand
GAGGAAGGTGGGAGTGAAGGTAGAAAGAGAGAAAGGGGAGCCGTAGTGGAGGGCTATGGAGTAATTTCGACCACCCAGGGATCTTTAACGTGCGCTGACATAGCACAGCACACGGATGCCACTTCGTTTTGCCTCCATCGAAACGCAGCCGCCGTGGTCGGGTTCGAGCCCGGGAACTCCAGACAGTAGTCGGGCGTCTTACCACTGCACCACCCCGGCAGGGGGCCTTTACCTTTTTTGCAAAAATCACAGAGCATATCGTGTTCCGCGGGGTATATGCTGTTCATCAGTACGGAATGCGCAAGCGATCCCGCCTGCGCTCGATGCAAGATCGTCTGTTGTTGCCTGGTGAGTTTGGGGTGCGGTTCTAGCAGTCTGCACCTTTCCTCTCGGTACATACGGGCTATATCTCCCGAAAGCTGGTAACCGGATGCGGTAACTCTTCCGGCTCGTGCTCGCCCCGGATTGACATTTCTCGGGCATGGTAGTCTGCGATGGTGTTGCCTGCTACCTGCGAGTGAGCCGGGACCCACACGAGCTCTGTGGCTCTTCCCGGAAGCTTGCACTTGAATAGAATGGCTCGGGCCGCGGAGTGGATTACCCCTTGGCGGAAGCTTCTGTAGGCTGTCTTTGAGTCGGTGACCACGGCATCCACGATCGGCTGTGCGAATGCGAGGGCCACGGGCGCTTCTTTGGACGCGCTGACGTCAGCCTGTCTTTTGACGTAACCACCACCGCTTCACGGCCACTTGGGTTTTGAACCGAGGCGTCCGGGTAGAGTACCCTGGGGTTCTCTTCCAGCTTCCGGGCTATGGCTTTGGCCCACGCGGTGCGCCTCTCGTCGTCCTTGCCCGGCGTCATGTTCCGGGGAAGGAGTTGTGGTCTGAATGGTCATCTTCCAGTCTTCCGGAAGGGCTTCCTTGAGGGGTTCTGGCTCAATCTGCCATCTTATCTTACGTAGAACGGCTCGTCCATGTTTCGTGTGACTGATCCGATTTCTCTGAATAGAGAGGTGGGCTTCAATGAGCTCCTCCACCGTGTTGTGGGCGCCCATGTCTAGCAGTCTTTGCGTGGACGAGTATATTGGTATGCCCAGTGCTTGCTTTGTTGACTTACGAAGAATCGTGTTTAGGGTGTCCCTATTTGCCTTCGTCAGCTGGAGATAAGGGGCGGAATAGGTAACCCGCGACACGAAGTTCGCGCGTATCAGGCGCATGGCATCTTCCTTTTTGAGACCTCGATTTCTGTTAGATACCCTTCTAATCATACTGAGCATCTGTTCGGTTGTAGTTGATCTTTGTGACGGCGGCGTGTGCCTTCCCGTTAGTATGAAGTAGTAGGTCGAGGATCCTAATCTGCTGTGTTGGCTCGATGGCCGTTCCGTCGATGGTGACGATCACGTTCGGCAGCAGTTCGTTTTTAGAGTTTCCCGGTTGGATCATAAGCAGCTCTGATTTCTGGGGAGCGCAGCTCAGTCTGCACGCCTTTGCGTACTCGTGCGCGGTCGTTGTCGCTTTTTGCAAGGCTTCCTCTATCCAGGCATTAGACCCGGCATCCGGGAGGACGTCCGAGTGTCACGCGTTAATAATTTGGAGGGATTAATAACGATGCGCCCTTAATGGTGCGCGCACCCCCAGATACCCTTACAGTGAGGGGGGGTAGCTGTTCCAGTCGCAAAGGAGATGCCCTCTGCTTGCGCGGCAAGCTCAGCCGGAATTAAACTAACTTGTAGTGACGGAAGGGAGTGGCCGTTTGGTGCCCAGCTGTCACCGGTTCAAGGCAGAGTAAGGGTTGGAGTCAGAGGTAACAAACAAAACATACTTTATGCACAGCAAGAGACGATACAGAGGAATACACAAACACTAAAATTGCACAGACGAGAGGGTCACAGAAAAACAATCGCTAAGCATGCAACTATAATGATATTAAATAATACAGAGGCTTTACAACACAGATCAAACACGAAGAGTCACAAATACAAACACCATACTGTTCACCGGGCACTGTTGCAGTCCGACGCCTCGAGAGTCACGATGTGGCCGCCCTCGGAGGTCCGTGGGCTTGCCAGCAGCGGGTGATCCCCTGGAGTTCAAACGAAGCACTAGCGAACACGCCGCAAACATTGGCTGACTGACTTACTACACCAGCGGCGCGGCCTCCATAAATAGGGCGCGCCGCGTCTGTCTGTAAGGCGGGCTAAAGCTAGCGCGCACACACACTTGGCTCTGCTGGTTAAAGCGCTCCCTTTTTCTCCCGTCGAGACGCGCGTCGTCATTGGCTAGGACCTGTAGAAATTTCTGGATGGTTCTAGCGTATTCCAGACTGGTGAGTCACCCTCATCGCCGGGTGGTGAGAAAGAGGGCGAAGGCGACGCGTACAGAGCAACGCGCTCTCTCGCGCAGGGAAGGAGGCATTTCTCGAACTTTGTGGAACTCCCCATGCGGCGACGCGCGGGCCTTGTGCAATGGCGACAGCCATTGCACAAATTTCACACATTGCAATACACATTACAATTCACACATCAATACCATGATGTTGTCAGGATACACATAAAATAAGCAACATAGAAGCACACAGCTTTTCAAACGCGGAGCGCACAAACCTAAGGCATGCTTTCGCCTATATTTCCAAAACCATGTTGTACCTCCTCCTTGGGACGTATCAGTTTCTCTCCATATTTCAGGCATGCCAGTTTTCTTTCTCATAAAGCACTGGCTTTTCTTTCTCACGCGTGTCCTGGCTCTTTTTCTGGTTCTAATGATACTTCTCGTTCATAATTTTATCTCGCTCCTCCCCCTGCCCTTGAGTTCTGCTTTCCGGTCGGTAGCTTGGCCAGAACTAGCGCTAACATGCCTAGGACCACTCCTATTAGGCAGTCTCATTCCTTTTCGGCTTGTGATACATTTTTTGCGCTTGCACTTCCAGTCCTTCATGAACTTCTTCCTTGTTGATATTCGTGAGCTTTCTTGCTCGACTTCACTTGCCTTGGCAGGTTTGGATTCTTTTCTCTTCAATTTCGACTTCTTTTTTCGCACTGCTGGCCGAGGCAGGTTTGCTCCGGATTCACTTGCATATTCAAGACATTGTGATCTTGGCGGAGCATCTCGTTGAGAATAATTTTGTTCTCCCTTATTCTTTCAATTTTCTTCCATTTCTTTACGACCTTCTGTCGTAACTTCTTAGAGAAGGGTTCATTTTCTACTGGGAGTTCATTCTCCTCACATTTTTTTTTTGCTTCGTGTTCCTCAAAATTTTCTTTGAATTCTTTAATCGCAGTGCAGTCCTCGGTTTCTTCCATATCTGAATCTATCAGTCTAGGATCTGCGCTGCCGTTCTCCACTGAGAAAAAGTCTTCCTCATCTTTCTCGTTGGGAGGGGGTTTCTTATCTTTCTCAGTGCGAACCTCCTTGGTAGTAGAGCCGTTGCTCGAATCCTGCTCTTAAATTCCTGGAAGAATGCTGTCTTCAGTTTCAGCTCTATCTTAGCTTTCGGGATCGCTGTTATTTGACAGCTCTTCCTCTAGGTCACTCATGCACTCCGACATGGTGCAATCTGACGTGGAGCTATAATTCTGACCTTCCTTGTTAGGCGAAGAGCACATGCATGAGCCTTCTGGCTTGACAACTGCATTTGCAGCTTCTGTGCAACCTGTCGTCACCGAGGGCACATTCTCATTTTCCTGAGAAATTTTAGCTACAGTAAATTTTAGCTGGGCAGAGGCTAGTAGAGGTTTGTCAAGAAAACAACCTGACCATAGCGAATACTCATTTTCAACAGCAGAAGAGGCGCCTGTACAGATGGACTTCACCGGACGGTCTGTACAGGAATCAGATCGATTATAGTCTTTGCCGGCAGAGATGAAGAAGCGCTATACAAGCAGTAAAAACAACGCCTGGGGCCGATTGTAGCACCGATCATCAGCTTCTTGTTGCCAAAAGTAAGCTTCGATTGAGGAAAACGCAGAAAAATAGAAGGCGTTTCAGGTATGATCTGGATCAAATTCCATTAGAATATGCTGTGGAAGTGAGGAATCGATTTCAAGAATTAGATCTAGAAGACAGAGAGCCCGAAGAGATATGGACTGATGTTCGTGATATAATACAAGAAGTTGCTACTAAGGTAGTTCCAAAGCAAATGAAATGCAAGAACGCAAACTGGTTATCTGAAGAGGCTTTGCAAATAACTGAGGAAAGGAGGATGGCAAACGTTATGGGGGATGGATGGAGGAACTAAACTTTAATGTCCAACAGATAAGGTGATCTACCCACCCCCCGACACGCAGGTCAAGGGGCGGGTGCCGCCGCCTCAGAGGCAGGCCGGGAGGTCTTGGGTCCCAGCAGCCTCTTCAGCCAGTTGGACGAGTAGGAGCTGGTGCTCAGGGTCCGAGCTGCGCAGCAGGGTCTCCCAGGTGTCTCTAATGCCTATATTGTTCGTCCTCCTGGGAGAATACGGGCATTCCCATATTATGTTGTCGAGGGTCCCTCTCGCCCCACAAAGATTGCACTTGTCACTCCTAGCCTCAGGGAACATGTGGTTCGCCATAACCGGGTGCGGATATGTATGTTTGCAGTTGCCTCCACGCCACTGCTTGTCTGCTGTTTAATTTCGGGTCTGGTGTGGGTACCAGTCTACGATCCAATCTGTAGTGATGCGTGATCTCCCCATATTTTAGCAAGCGCTCTCCGCTTCCTCGGTCATCAAGTGGCCCTGTAGCGGCTCGGCGGTAGAGATCTCGAGCCAGCTTGTGGGCCGCCTCGTTGCCGGGGACGGCTTCGTGCGCAGGCGTCCAAATTTGAATTTTCCTATGCAACGTTTTCTGGCCTAGGATTCTGGCTGCTAAGGGCTAGATCCTGCCCTTGCTAAAATTTCGTATGGCAGTTTTGCTGTCACTGATGACAAACTTCGCTTCCGTTCCGACGCAAGCTAACGCGATCGCAGTTTCCTCGGCTATTTCTATGCTCCGCCCGCGCAAAGTGGCAGCTGTCATGGGATTGCTCCGGCCGCTGACGACCGTTGCTACCGTGAAACTGCCACCACCTCCCGCCGCGTCCACATAGGCCACTTCATGTTCCGAAATTTCGCCGAATCTAATTTCTAATGCTTCGGCTCGTTTTTTCCTCCTGTCTTTGTTATATTCCGGGTGCATATTTTTTTTGGCAGCGGGGGAATCACCAAATTTTGTCTGACTTCTCTGGCTACCTCCACCTTGACCGTGGAACCCCTATCCGGATTTATTCCAACTTTCGTCAAAATGACTCTTCCTGTCTTCGTGGTGCTAAGTCTCTCAATTTGAGAGGTTCGCTCCGCTTCCGCAAGTTCTGCCCATGTGTTGTGTACCCCTAGAACCATCACTCTCTCTGTGGATGTGCATATGGGCAGTCCCAGCGCTCTTTTTACGCATTTTCTCATTAGAGACTCAATTTTTTTCTTTTTCCACCGCTTTCAAATCTAGATACGGCGTTGCGTAGCTCACCCGGCTGAAGATGTAGGCCTGTATCAGTTGCATCAAATTTTTTCCTTTAACCCTCGGCCTCTGTTGGCCACCCGCCTAATTAGGCTCAGGGTCTGCATCGCGTGATTGTCCAGCCTCTTGATGGTCTCGCCATTATGTCCGTGTGACTGGAGAATCAAGCCCAAGATTCTGATTTGCTCGACTATTTCTACCTCGTTACCCACCACTTTAATTTTGATCTCCGACGGTGCCTTGCACCTTAAGTGCTTCGGATTGTATATAAACAATTCTGATTTCTGCGGCGAGCACGCTAGGCCTCTCTCTGCCGCGTAATCGACTATAATGTCGGTGGAGGCTTGGAGCAGGTTTTCGACGCACGAATCACTTCCCCGGTTGACCCAAAGGGTGATATCCGCATAAATAGTAAATTTTAATCCTTCGAGCTTTGCCAATTGCTTGGGGAGTTCCCTCATAGCCACGTTGAAGAGTAGAGGGGACAGCACTTATCCCTGGGGCGTACCCGTACTTCCTAGCTCTATTGCGGCGGATTCCAGCGTCTTGAAATTCATGCAGGCCGTTTTACCCGTCAGAAAGTCCCTGATGTACCGATATGTCCTGGTACCTACATTAATCTTGTTCAGCCCTTCCAGAACCGCCTCATGTTTTACGTTGTCGAAAGCCTTCGTGAGGTCGAGCCCCAAAATTGGTTTCGCATCTTTAGACTTTGAGTCTATTATGTAATGTTTGATTTGGAGCATGACGTCCTGCGTACACAAGTGAGGACGGAACCCTACCATCTCATGTGGCCACAGATCACCCTGCTCCATGAAACTTATCAGTCTGGTCTGGACGACGTGCTCCATCAATTTCCCCACTCATAAGGTTAAGGAAATTGATCGTAAATTTGCTAGTTGAGGAGGCTTCTCTGGTTTCGGTATTAAAATAATGCTTGCCGTCTTCCACTGTTGTGGGAGCTCGCCTTTTTCCCAACATTCCTGCATATACTCCGTTAGATACCTAATGGAGTCATCATCTAGGTTCCTGAGCATTTTCTTCGTTACTCCGTCAGGGCCTGGAGCCGACTTCGTTTTAAGTCTTACAATCTCCACCCTCACTTCCGATTCTGTGATGGGGGCGTCCAGCGCCGCGTTAGGTGCTCCACCATAGTCAGGAAGTGGGGTTCGTGAAGTTTCCCCCACATACGTCTCAATTAATTTGTTCATGAAATCATCATCGTTCCCTTCGAAAGCGTGCCTCACTTTTGCCAATCTTATACCAGATTGCGCCTTCGAGTTGTCTGGGTCCAACAAGTGCCGGAGGAAGCTCCACGTCTTGGAGAGGTTCATGCTCCCCTCCATTTCGTCACACTTGTTGTCCCAATTTTGTTCGCATTATTTGAAAGTATAGTCTTCGATTTCCTTATTATGTCGCGCAATCCTTCTTCTGAGGTTGCGGTTCCATTTCTGCTTTTTGAGACGACGCTCCATGCTCTGCTTAGCTTCCCACATATGCAGAAGACGGCTGTCCGCAATCTCCGGGGCGTTATCACCTTCGAGCAATTTTGCTGCCTCTCTAACGTCCGATTTGAGCGCCGTCGCCCATTCCTCGATGCTTCTGATGGGCTCTAGTTCCTGAGTCCTCCTGATATCTCTAAATTCATCCCACTCAACGACGGCCGGCGCGCGAGCCCGGCGTGTTTTAACGCCTTTCCTCAGTGTGGAGACAATTATGTAGTGGTCGCTGCCAAAATTTTGATCCGAATTATGCCATTCTAGACCTTTTACGTTTTTCGAGAATGTTAGGTCTCGGGATGTATCCTTACTGACGCTATTGCCCACCCTCGTTGGGCTCTCGGGGTCCGTGTGCAAAGTGAGCCATAGGTCATGCGTATCCTCCCACAGCTGTCTACCGTTTGGGCACTGGTGCGGGTACCCCCATTCCTGGTGATCTGCATTAAAGTCCCCCACTATCAACAGTGGCTGGTTGTTTGAAATTTTGAGGGCCTTGCGAAGCAGAGCTCTGAACCTCACCTTCCTTTGCCTGGGTGAGCTGTGTAAATTTAGAATGAATAGACTAGGGTCTTTCTGTTTTCCGGTTAAAACTTCTACAAACACGTTCTCGATCTCTCTCGACTCTAGATCGTGTTCAATGGCTGCAATGTTTCTTTTCACGAGTGTTGTGACCGAGGATTTCTCTCCCCTGCCTCTATGAAATGCCTGATATCCCGAAAATTTTGCGGGCCCCCCGGTTTCTTGGAGAGCAATTGCCAATTTAGTCTCATCTAATAGCAAATGGTACTGTTGCAGAATCGGCCGCTTGCGCCGGAAGCCGCGACAGTTCCACTGCCAGATTTGATTTTCATTTGCGCTCCTGGCCATTTTGCAGTTGCGAGACGACCTGTTCTATATTTTGTTGCCACCCTTTTATGGCGGCCATCTCATTCCTTAACCTTTGCCATTCCTCGGCCTGTTTCTGAACTGCCCCGAGGACAGCTTGAATTTGGATGTTGATATGATTCATAAATTCACTCATCTTGGCATCTAACCTTTCCAAATTTTCCATCCTTTTTTCCATAGCCTGAATAGGGTCGGTGTCTTGAATTTTGCGTTTCACCGGTGGTGGGAGGGACGGCTCTGTGACCATCTTATCATGTCCCTGCGGCTGTTGACGTACCGCTTGGGAGGTTGTTTTGTCTAATGGGTTGTTGCGGAGGAGGTGTTGCCTGCCTCTGTGATTTCTTTAAGTTTTGGACCTCGGACCGCTGCGATTCGACTATCCCCGTTAAGTTTTCGATCATTTGCTTTAATTTCTCAATTTCCTCGTCTCGTTTACCCCTGTGATTATTTTCCTGGGAGACCTTGCCCGCAAAGCTCGCACCCTTACGTTCCTTGCTCCTACCTCGTCTTCATGCGTTAGCAGTATCCCTTGAGCTTGAGCCTCCCCTGAACTGGATCCTGGCACAGGACTCGGAGCGGTCTCTGGGCGGCGGCGGTGGTCTGCCTTGTTTCGTTTCCACAATCGGGAAAGAGTTCTCGCGAAATTCGAAGTCTTCTTTTACTTTCGGTTCGCTTTTTCGACTCTGATGTCCCCCAGCAGTCGTCGCTGCATGTTCCATCTTCTCCCAATGTCGCTTCTTCACTTCGTAGGGAGTGCGGAAAAGTTCTCGACACATGGGGTCTCCTAGTGCATGGCCTTTGCCGCAGAGCTGGCCTGTTGGTTCACATTTGTGTTCTCTTGACGGGTTCTCGAGGCCGCAGCCACGGCACTTGACGTTCGTCGGATCCGGGCACACGTCCTCGCGATGACCGAGTCGGCCACAGGCGACGCATACTTCGTATTTTTTGCGGTACAGCTGGCACCTGTGCGGCGTCCCGTTGAGATAAATCCATCTTGGGACTTGTTTCTCCTTGAAGAGAATGAAGATCGACTTGGAATCTTTGCCCAGCCTGCGGATGCCTCGAATCTCGGCGTTGTCCTTGCGATCTAGGCGGTATAGAATTTCTTCGACAGAATATCCGAGCGGAACCCCGTCGATGACTCCCTTGCCGCAGTGCTCGGGGGTGGCCACGTAGGTAGAAGTGTCCACTTTTTCACCGTCGAACATGAGGTGTTTCACGCTCACGTACTTCAGCTTCCTCTCCGCACTTGTAGTGATGACCAGAACGGAGTGCTGCCTCATATTTGGAATTATCATATCTTCCTTCTCTTCGCGTGGATTGATCCCCGCCGACATTTTGATGATGTCAGTGAGATGTGCTGTTCCATATTTGGTAAGCCTAAGTAGGCCTTCACGAGGTCGGAGAACAATTTTCTCGGCGCCATCTGGAATGCGCGTCTGCTGACGCTCGATCGACTTGGCCGCCATTTTCCTGCGTGCTTGCTTTTCCTTGACTCGCTGTTTCGCAGTTTTCTGCCCGCTCTTCTCTAGCGGCACGTACCTTCCTCCTTCGCTCGTGAACCATTGTCCTGGTTCCGAAAATTCCTCCGGTGTAATCGTGGTTCCTTCCACAATATCCATGATTCACAGCTTTCGCACGACCACGAGCGGCAAACGATCCCCCGGTAGGGACGCCGCGAGCCCGGTCGGCCGTTTCAGGCTTAGCGCCGTTAAGCTCAACTCAGCTACGTGCTGCGTCGAACAAACAAAATAAAAAAAATGGCTAAATAAAGGTCCACTTGCCGAAAAAATGGTATCCTCGTGGTCCTCTTCTCTTCTGCCGTCGATTGAGCACAAAAGCCAGGAAAGCAAGATCGACAGGCTGCCGAAAAAGCCAAAATTCGCGGAGCCCATGTGAAGCGCGTCCGCCCGCTTCGGCTCTCCACAACTCTCCCTCCTATGGGAGAAAGAGAAAGATACAAGGTTCTCAATGCGGATTTTCAGAAAATAGCAAGGAGAGGTAAGAATGCCTTCCTGAACATACAGTGCCAAGCAGTTGAGGAAAACAGCCAATTAGGGACACAAGAGCTCTGTATAAGACAATCAAAGACATCAAAGGAAGCTTCTGCGCTAAGCTGGGCGTGATAAAGGACAAACGAGGCAAGGACCTCACTGAAGCCTCAGAGACAAAGAAGAGGTGGCAGGAATACACAGAAGAACTGTACAAGAAGGACCCGAATGTGCAAACCCAACATAAGACGGTTGTGATTACTGATCTCGAGCCGGGCCTCCTGAAGAGTGAATTTGAATGGGCCTTAGCCAGCCTTGCTAAAGACAAAGCTAGCGGAATTGATGGCATTCCAGCTGAGTTGCTTCAAAACCTCAACCATGACGCCGTTAACATTATGCATACATTATGTCAGAAGATTTGGACAACCTTGCAGTGGCCACAGGATTGGAGGAGGTCAATTTACATCCCCATTCCAAAGAAAGGCAGTGCCAAAGATTGTTCCAACTACCGCACGATTACCCTTATTTCGCATGCTAGCAAGGTGATGTTGAAAATCCTCCAAGGAAGGCTGCAGCAGTATGGGGATGGAGAGCGTCCTGACGTGCAAGCTGGATTTCGCAAGGGCAGAGGAACTAGAGACCAAATTGCCAACCTTCGCTGGATCATGGAAAAAGCAAGAGAGTTCCAGAAACCCATCTACTTCTGCTTTATTGATTATGCGAAAGCGTTTGACTGCGTAGATCACAGCAGATTGTGGCAAGCTCTCCAAGAGATGGGAGTTCCAATTCACCTTATCTGTCTCCTCAGGAACCTGTATTTTATTTATTTATTAGTACCTCAAAGGCCCACGAGAGGCATTACATGAGGGGTGAGCTTACAATAAGTTATATTTTCAATCAATGATTTGAAGAGCGCGTTGTCTAGATGAGTCACAGCTTCAGCAGGCAAAGAGTTCCAATCTCTTGCTGTTAAAACAAAAAATGACTTGAGATGAGATGACGTAGATGCATGAGGCGGTTGGACGCCTTGTTGATGGTTGATCCGGGCTGAGTGGCGATGCGCAGGGGTGATAACGGCATTCCGCAGGGGTGAGTGATAAAATTTGTGGAAAAGACAGAGCCGGGTGGTTTTAAGGCGGGATTCTAAGTTTGCAAGGTTAGCTTTGTCGTTTAGTGATGAAACACTTGTGTGATAAGAATAATCTGAAAAGGCAAATCTTACCGCCCCGTTTTGGACGGAATCGAGTGTTTTTGTGAAGTAAATTGGTGTGGGTCCCAGATCGAGCAAGCATATTCTAGTTTGGGTCGGAGTAAGGTTAGATAAGCGGACAATTCTACGTGAGGGGGAGCAAGTCGTAGTGTTCGCCTAAGATAACCTAGAACACGATTAGCTTCGTTAGTGATGTTATTTATATGAGATGTCCAGGTAAGATCTTGAGTAAATGAAACGCCCAGGTATTTATATGTAGTTGCAAGCAATATTTTGTCACCACATAAAGTATAGTTCACGGTGTGATATGATGCACGACGATGAAATGAGACTAGAGTGGTTTTGTTTACGTTTACCTTCATTGACCAATTAGTGCACCATGTTTCAACAAGTTTCAAATCACACTGAAGTTTAAATGAGTCCATGCTGTTTGTTATTTTTCTGTAAATGACGCAGTCGTCGGCGAACAAACGAATGGTAGAAGACAGGTTATTAGGAAGATCATTAATGTATATTAAATATAGTAAGGGGCCAGAAACAGTACTTTGCGGTATGCCAGAAGTGACTGGGGAGAAGGAAGATGCGCGGTTATTGGCCCATACGAACTGTTGGCGATTAGTCAAAAAATTTTGCAGCCATTCAAGAACTCGTGGATTTAAGTTTAGTCCTGAAAGCTTATGGAGTAGTCTTCGGTGGGTAACTTTGTCAAAAGCCTTTTAAAAATCTAAAAACAGCGCATCCACTGGTGTGTTTGTGTCCAAGCTAGAGCTGATGTCGTTAGTGAACAATGCTAGTTGGGTAGAGCAGGATAGGTTTTTTAAAAATCCGTGCTGACTGAGATGGAAGAAGTTGACAGACTGCAGGAATTTCATTATGTGGGAGTGAATTACATGCTCTATTAGCTTGGAGGGAACACTGGTTAAAGAAATAGGGCGATAATTTTTAGGGGACGATGGTGAGCCTTTTTTATCCACTGGAATAATTTTTCCCACTTTCCAGTCATAAGGTATGGCATTGTGTTCGAGTGATTGCTGGAAAATGTGGGAAAGAATGATAACGACAGTATCTTTAGTATTGCGAAGTTCTTTAGCGTTGATGTTATCGACTCCGGCTGATGACGACAGTTTTAGAGACTCGATTAGCAATTTTATTCCGTTAGGCTCGAATTGTATGTCTGGCGTAGGTGGGTAATCAAAATGGGGATAGTGAGGCATGCAATCATCGGGTTCATTAGTGAAGTTGGCAGAAAAGAAATGATTGAATGATTCGCTCACAATATTTTGTGATATGGGTGAACCTAGGTCGTCACACAGTGATAATGAGTTGAGTGGCTTAGGACTTATCGCTTTCCAAACCTGTCTAGGGTTATTGTGAAGCATTGACGGTAAAGTTGTTGCGTAAAATGTTTTTTTTAGCGTTAGCGGCATGATAAGTAAAATTGTTCCGCATAATGGTACTGTTGCCATGCGCAGGAACTGTTGGTGCGTTTTGTATAACGGAAGAGCCTTTTCTTTTTATTCAGCAGTCTTTTTAATGTTTGGTTGAACCATGGGGATGACGATCGCACGATGACTGTTCTTGTAGGAAAGTATAGGTGGATAAGTTCCTCCATTTCGTGTTTGAACAATGACCAGTTCATTTCAATTGTGCGATGCGAGAAATTAGCAAGGAAAGAATGACTAAATTATGTTAGTTTGCTGTTTATGGTATCAAAGTCGCTTTATCATAGAGCGTTAATATTTTTGTTACTTTTTGAGCGTGCGGTGTCAGGGTATAATAAGTGCCGTGAATTAAAGAGTGGTCGTTGAGGCCTGATAGATGCCTGAGGGGTGAAACATTATCAGGATGTGAGGTAAGCAAGAGGTCGAGGACATTAGACGAGTGGCTATTTTGTCTGGTAGGAATGGTAACGAGTTGCGATAAACCAAATGTGAGACACGTGTTAAGGAAATCGCTCTCGACATTCTGCTTAATTAAATTCATCCCGAGGTTGTTCCACGTTATTGAGGGAAAGTTAAAGTCACCGAGTATGAGTGAGGGTGTGTTTGGGTGTGATTCGGTTATGGAATGAAGCGTGTTGTGCAATTCCGTTACAAATGAAGCGTCCGCATCTGGGGGGCGGTAACCACAGCCGATTATTATAGGTGGGTTAGTGGCTTTGGAATGAACGGATATTAGCTCCAAACTTGAGCTAATATTTATTGGGCAGCAGAGCAGGCTTTCATGAGTGGCGATCAAAACGCCGCCGCATCGCCTGTGTGCGCGATCATGTCGAAAAATGTGATAGTTGGGGAAAGAAGCGGATAGTTCGGCATTAGCGACTGAAGGATTCAACCATGTTTCAGTTTGGAAAACTATTTTACTATCTGTTGTGTAGATAAGGCTTTGTAAGGGATCCAGTTTTGTTAAAATGCTACGGATATTAATGTAGAGGAAAGCGACGGATTTAGTTTGAGACTTATAGCTTCGTGTAACGTCTAGCTATGGTGAATGTGGGATAGCGGTGTGATGTTGTGGTTGGAGTGGGACAACTGTCTGTGAAGGGTGATCGAACATGTATGTGCAATTATCTACAGTGAGCTTGTTGTAGCGCAGCTTAGATTTTTTTTGTTGAGTTTTCGAAAATTCGAGGAAGTGTTTGCGGACCAAACGTGTTCTGGATGAGTAGTCTGCTGATATCGAGTATGGAGAACCTTTAAGTTTTTTGGCATTCGACATGATAGTATCGTTTGTTTTGCAATGAGAAACCTTTACTATTATTGGCCTATCTTTGTTTGCCTGGTAGCATCCGAGCCTATCTGCGCGCTCAATATCGACAGGTTGGATAGAAACGCCGAAATTTTCTTGGCAAAGCTTAATAACATTCTTTTCAGAGTCATCCCACGGCTCCCGGGCGCTATCTTTAACGTTGAAAAATATAAGGTTGGAACGGCGAGACTGGTCCTCAGCACTATCCAATCTGGCTGTTAGGACGGCTATCTGTTTCGCATGGTCGTCAACAAGCGTCCTCAGAATACCAACTTCTGCCTTGATAGCGACTAAAGAGGCGCAGTTTTCTTCAATTTTAGCCATACGTTTGTTTATTTCAAGAAAGTTTATGTCATACCGAGCCAATTTTGTGTTTATAGCTTTCATCTTGCCAATAAAGGTGGTTTGACCAGATCTGATTTCTTCTAAGGCAGTCAGTATTTCTGACGACGCTTCTGTGGACGCAGAACGGGTGTTAGGTACAGGGTTTTTTTTCAATGTCACCAGACATGGTAAGAAGACATAGAAGAATATGGGTACAGTCATAGGCCATAGCTAAACAACAGCGTGGGCTCGGCAGCGCTAACAAGCCGCGGTAATCTGTCTTAGGAGCAAGTAAGGAAACATTGTTTGTTACCTGCACAAGAAACACGGGAGGCATATGAGCAGGTGTCATTCTGTGCGCGCTGCCGAGCCCGCTGAAGATACGACGAGTGTGTTCATCCTTGTATCGGGGCGTGCTGACGGTGGTGGCGGACAAGAGGCCACAGTCAGAACTGGGCATGGTCTTACTGATTGGTTTCCGATTGAGAAAGGAGTGAGGCAAGGCTGCATACTGTCGCCCTGCCTGTTTAACCTATATATAGAGTGCATCATGAGGAAGGCCGGTCTGGACGAGTCTTCAGCTGGAGTGAAGATTGCTGGAAAACGCATCAACAACCTTAGATATGCGGATGATACCACTTTAATGGCAGAAAGTGAAGTGGAACTCAAGACTTCTGATGCGCGTACAAGAAGAGAGTGAGAAGTTGGGGTTAAACTAAACATTAAAAAGACAAAGATCATGGCGTCCTGCAGTATCAAGTCCTGGAGCATCAATGGACAAGAAGTGGAAGCTGTGACAGATTTTCTCTTCTTGGGCTCCAAGAGAACCTCGGAAGGAGATTGCAGCCATGAAATTAGGAGACGCCTGCTTCTGGGAAAGAGAGCAATGGTTAGCCTTGACCGCCTAGTAAAGAGCAGAGACATTAGTCTGCCAACCAAGATCCGTATAACTCGTGCTATGGTCTTTCCAGTTGTGATGTATGGATGCGAGAGTTGCCTACGCTTGCCTTCCCTTAGAAACCATGCACATTTCGTCTTTTTCATTTCCACTAGGATGTTATTAACTCGGGTTATTTCTCTGACCCAATTAGCTTTCTTTGTATCTCTTAACGTTACCCGTACCATTTTTCCTTCCATAGACCTCTGCGTTGTCCTCAACTTAAGTAAACCCCTCTTCGTCAGCCTCCACGATTCAGCCTCAAAGATGAGTACTGGTAATATAAAACTGTTGCGTATTTTTCTCTTGAGCGATACTGGCAAGCTGATAGTCAATGTCTGCGAATATTTGCTAAATGTGCTCCATTCCAATCTTATTTTGTTAGTTATTTCCGTTCTATGGTCTGGATCTACGCGGTCCCTACCTGTCCTAAGTAGACATATTCGCCTACTACTTCCAGTGCCTCGCTACCTAACGTAAACTACTGTTCCTTCTCGAGGCTGTTGTACATTACCTTAGTCTTCTGCATATTGATTTTCAAGCATACCTTTCTCCTACTCCTGTCTAGGTCATCAGACATTCGTTGCAGTTCATCTCCAGAGTTACTTAGCAAGGCAATATCATCAGCAAGTCGCAGATTACTGAGGTAATCTCCATCGATTTTTATTCCTAACTTCTCCTATTGTAAGACTCCGAATACTTCCTGTAAGCAAGCTGTGAGTAGTACTGGGGAGATCGTGTCTCCTTGCCTAGCAACTTTCTCACTGGACATTTTGTTACTTTCTTTATGCAGAACTATTGTTGCGGTTAAGTAGAGCTAGTTATTGGTCTAGTTGGTAGTCTATATTTAAGCATATAGTTATCAGCGCAAAGACACACGGCCAAAGCAGGCTGGAGACCAGGTAGTGGGCGACTATGGCATGGGTTCTAGAAATAGCGGGGCGAGTTACTAGCTCAGTTTGCAAAGCGCAGTAACTTCAGAATCATGAATGCCTACTTCAGCAAACGGTAGAACTGGAAGTTGACAAGAAAAAACCATAACGCGGAGACCAGAAATGAAATTGACTTCTTACTGTGGTCAAACCCTAGAATTATGCAGTATGTAACGTCAGGTTAGCGATTTGTTAACAATTTTTCCAATAGCTCTACTTTGTTGGTGAGTATCTCACATTCACGCTAAAAATGATTAGTTATTTGATCATGCTTTTCCTCTTGGGATTAGAGGGCTGCTTTCTTGTCGTTGTTTTCCCGGAGGATGTCATCAGATGCGAGAGCTTCAGCGGCAACTTCTCGTCTTAAACGTGAATCTTTTGCTAATTACACAACCTGTTTGGCTTCGTCAGCCCAAACATATGCGCGACTGTTGAAGAATAATTTATCGAAAGCAAGCGACGCAAATGGGCTACGACGTCAATATTTATTTATTGCGATACACTAGGCGTCCTTTCAAGGAAAAAACGTTTGTCCATATGTCACGTACATGGTGACTAAGGATACCAATGATAGCAGGGATGATGGTAGCCCAGACACAACAACACAGCAGCACAGATGCAAATGTGCAAGCGACACTTTGTCGTCCTTTTCAACTTCGTCCTCCTTTCACACCTCAGTCATGCGCCACCTGGCAACGCTAGGTGGCATGAGGGTGTCTGGAAGGTCTGGTAGGATGCGTGGAAGGATGCCTGGATCAGCTCTTTGTCGATCCCTGAGCTCAGATGCGCTGAGGGCCCCTAGAAAACCGCTATCGTCATCGGCTGTAGTATCGCCAGTGTCAACGGGTGCTCGTGACAGCGTGTCGGCGTCTTCGTGTTCGCGGCCGGACTTGTAAACAATAGTTATGTCAAACTCCTGAAGCCGTAAATTCCAGAGTGCAAGTCGTCCAGATGGTTCTCGCAGATTTGCCAGCCAGCACAAACAATGATGGTCCGTGACGACTTTAAATGGCCGGCCGTAAAGATAGGGGCGAAACTTCATAGTAGCCCATACGACCGCCAGGCATTCCTTTTCTGAGGTGGAGTAGTTCATTTCGGCACGAGAGAGAGTGCGGCTAGCATAGACTATTACTCGCTCAAACCCGTCTTGATGCTGAACAAGGACCGCGCCAAGACCGATACTACTGGCGTCAGTGTGCACCTCAGTGTCAGCCGCTTCATCGAAGTGCGCCAGAACAGGGGATGTTTGAAGGCGCTCACGAAGCAAAGAGAAGGCCATCTGCTGCTCAAAGTTCCACACAAAGAAGGTGTCCTTCCTTGTAAGGCGCGTCAGAATGTTCTGCGATCTGAGAAAAGTCCGCAATGAAACGCCGATAATATGCGCACAGGCCGAGGAAGCGCTGAACAGCCCTCTTATTAGCTGGAACGGGAAATCGTGCGACGGCAGCAGTCTTATCGGGATCCGGGCGCACCCCATCAGCGCTTACATCATGGCCGAGGAACTTGAGTTCTGTATACCCGAAGTGGCATTTCTGGGGCGTCAGCGTGAGATCAGCAGAACGGAGGGCTTCCAGGACAAACTCGAAGGCGTTCGAGGTGTTGGTCAAATGTTTCGGAAAAAACAACTACGTCGTTCAAGTACACAAGACAGATCTCCACTTGAGGCCAGTGAGGACGGTGTCCATCATCCTTTGGAATGTAGCTGGGGCAGAGCACAATCCAAATGGGACTATTTTGAATTCATATAGGCCATCTGGAGTGACAAATGCGGTTTTTTCTCGGTCTCTTTCGTCTACTTCGATTTGTCAATAGCCGCTTTTTAAATCAATAGATCAAAAATACTTCGCACGTCGCAATCTGTCCAGTGAGTCATCGATGCGCGGCAACGGGTATACATCTTTCTTTGTCACATTATTCAATTTCCGATAGTCGACGCAAAAACGAAGAGTGCCGTCTTTCTTTTTGACCAGGACTACTGATGAAGACCACGGACTTTGTGAAGGCTGCACAACACGATCCTCCAGCATATCCTCAACCTGCGTCTGGATCCCTTCTCGTTCTTTGGCAGACACACGATAAGGCTGCTGTCGTATAGGGCGAGCGTCGTCATAAGTAATGATGGGATGTTGTGTGATGGGCGTTTGACGAACCTTCGAGGAAGAAGCAAAGCAATGCTTGAAGTCCAGCAGCAGTTTCTCTAAGGCCCGCCGTTGATCCTTTGGCAAGTGACAGTTAATGTCGATGTTGTCAAGAGATGGCTCGTTAGTTTCTACTGCCGTGGATGCAAAACAGACCGGATCGTGCACAACATGGTCAGCAAAAGCGATAGCAGTCCCCGGGAACAATTGCCGGTGCTCATTAGAAAAATTTGTGACAAGGAGTGCAGCCCGGCCATTGTGAAACGACAATAAACTTCGGGTTGCGCAAATGCCTTCAGCAAGCAGGAGTGAATGGTTCGCCTCCGCTACAGCATCACCGGTACAGAAATCGTCACAGGTAACTTCCACAAGAGCATTGCTTCGCAGCGGCAGTGAGACGCTCTCGGCGGAAACACGAAGTGGGGCATTTTAAGGACTGCTACTATCTTGTTCGGTAAATTGTCCCATCGAAAACGTGACGAGGCTATTTCGCAGGTCGATAACTGCTCCGTCATCATAATCATCATCATCATCATCATCAGCCTGATTATACCCACTGCAGGGCGAAGGCCTCTCCCATATTTCTCCACTTAACCCGGTTCTGTGCTAGCTGCATCCACTTGACCCCTGCGAACTTCTTAATCTCATCCGCCCACCTAACTTTCTGCCGCCCCCTGCTACGCTTTCCTTCCCTTTGAAACTAGTTTGTTACCCTCAGCGACCATAGGTTATCCTCTCTTCGCACTACATGTCCTGCCCATGTCCATTTCTTCTTCTTAATTTCTACTAGAATGTCGGTAACTTGAGTTATTTCTGTGACCCACTCTGCACGCTTTCTATCTCTTAATGTTACCCCTACCATTTTTCGTTCCATAGCCCTCTGGGTTGTCCTCAACTTAAGTAGAACTCTCTTGGTTGTTAGCCTCCACGTTTCAGCCCCATAGGTGAGTACAGGTAAGATGCAACTGTTGTATACTTTCCTCTTGAGCGATACCGGTAAGCTGCTAATCATAATCATCGAGTGCTTGCCAAATGCGCTCCATCCCAATCTTATTCTTCTTGTTATTACCTTTTCATGGTCCGGATTTGCGGTTCCTACCTGTCCTAAGTAGACATATTCGCCTACTACTTCCAGTGCCTCGCTACCTAACGTAAACTACTGTTCCTTCCCGAGGCTGTTGAACATTACCTTAGTCTTCTGCATATTGATTTTCAAGCCTACCTTTCTACTATACCTGTCTAGGTCAGCAATCATTATTTACAGTTCATCCCCCGAATTGCTTAGCAAGGCAATGTCATCGGCAAATCGCAGATTACTGAGGTATTCTCCATCTACCCTTATCCCTAACTGCTCCCATTCCAAGTCTCTGAATACTTCTTCTAAACAAGCTGTGAATAGTACTGGGGAGATTGTGTCTCCTTGCCTAACACCTTTCTTTATGGGAATTTTTTTACTTGCTTTATGCAGAACTATGGTTGCTGTGCAGCCACTATATATATCTTCCAGCACTTTCAGGTACGGCTCGTCAACCCCCTGATTTCGCAATGCCTGCATCACCGCCGAGGGTTCAACTGAGTCAAATGCTTTTTCGTAATCAATGAATGCTATGTATAAGGGCTGGTTATATTCCGAGCATTTTCCTATCACCTGATTGATGGTCTGGATATGACCGATAGTAGATTACCGTTTCCGAAACCCTGCTTGATCCTTTGCTTGATTGCAGTCTAAGGTTGTCCTGATTCTATTAGCCATTACATTAGTAAATACCTTATACGTAACAGACAGTAAGCTGATTGGTCTGTAATTTTTAACGTCCTTAGAGTCCCCTTTCTTGTGAATGAGGATAATGTTTGCATTCATTCCTGGTTCCGGTACCGTCGATGACACCAGGCACTGCGTATACAGGATGGCCAGTTTTTCTAGCACGATATCCCCCCCGTCCTTCAGCAAATCTGTAGTTATCTGATTCTCTCCAGCTGATTTCCTCCTTTTCATAGTTTCTAGTGCTTTCTTGACCTCGTCCTTCGTCACTGGTGGAACGTCTGGCTGTTTTTCCCTACCGCCAATCTCATTACGGTCCTGACTTCTTTGGCTACTGTAGAGATCTGTATAGAACTCCTCGGCTATTTTGACTATCTTTTACATATTAGTGATGACGTTGCCCGCCTTGTCCCTTATCGCATACATCTGGTCTTTGCCTATGCCCAATTTCTTCTTTACCGCTTTAAGGCTTCCCCCGTTCTTTACAGCATGCTCAATTTTCTCCATGTTATACTTCCTTATATCGGCGACCTTGCGCTTATTGATTAGCTTTGATATCTCGGCCAATTCGATCTGGCCTGTTGGATTGGAAGCTTTCATACTCTGGCGTTTCTTAATCAAATCTTTCGTCTCCTTAGACAGCTTACCGGTATCCTCTCTAACTATCCTACCGCCTACTTCTACCGCGCACTCAGTAATGATATCTCTGAAATTATTGTTCCTTGCCTCTACGGTAATGTCGCCATCCTCATTTAGAGCTGAATACCTATTCTGTAGCGAGATCCTGAACTCTTCTGCCCTCCCCCTAACCGCTAATTTGTTGATGGGTTTCTTTCTTACTAATCTCCGTACTCCGAACTGCTCCGTACTCCCGCAGAAAGTCAATGCCGAGGATAAGGTCACGGGAGCAGTCACTTAAAACAACGCAACTAAGGACGAACGTACGTCCGTTAATCGGAATGCAAGCCGTGCACATCCCCTTTGGAGTAACTATATGACCGCCGGCGGTTCGAAGGTACACACCTCGCCAAGCAGTGAGCACCTTCCTCAAAACAGTCGTTATGCGACCACTCAAAATTGAATAATCGGCACCGGTGTCCACTAATGCATTGACCGTAGTGCGACCGTCTAAAATAACCGGAATGTCCAGAGAAACGCTTTTTGCTTCCCAAGGTGACGGTACCAGCAGCTCGCGGTCGGATCTAAGCGGCGACGACGGGAGGTCTTCAACGCAGCGACTACCAGTGGCCTCGCCCCCGAAGGTCGCTGAATTCAGTTTTCCCAATAAGGGCTAGACGAGCGGTCTTGGTCCTCTCGCGAGGAACCGTGGGTGAACGAGGATGCGCGCCTCGGTGAAGGGGAGCGGGGCTGACGCGGCGAACGAGATGAAGAACGCTGCTCCGCCAGGTACTCCTCAATAGCTCGGGGTCGTTGACCAAACCGGGGAGGAGGCGAGTCGATGCGGAAGCCGTGATGACCGAGGCGTCGATACGGACAATCCCGGTAAAGATGTCCTGGGCCCGCTTGCACAAAACAATCTTAAGACTGTCTTAGCTAAGTCCAGACTTTACTGGAGTCTAAAGAATAGGCCACTGGCATGGCCGCTTAAGACTGGAGTCAAGACTGGGCTTCAGTCCTGACTTGAATAAGTCGCATGTATGATTACGACTCTAGTGCTGTCTTGGTTAAGACACAAGGACGGCAGGTGTCTAAGTAGAGAAATTAGGGAAATACAAGGATGCGCTGGCACTGTCCCTGCTGTAAGATGTACACATTCCGTCAATTTTGCGTTGTGTAAAATCCGTGCCATTGCTTTTTGCGGCTTAAGATTTTGTTACGAGGGAAAATGCCCCAAGTGGTTTCTGAGGCCGTTCTGGGAAGCCACTCTGATGAACATGAACCCGAAGCGTTCGACGTTCTGAACGCGAGCCGTCCTAAATAAGCTTGTTCTTTCTAAAGACACCATTTAAGTCTGGACTTAGCTCGGACTTTATCGTGCAAGCCGGCCCTGGTTCACCGCAGTGGAAGCAAAGCGGACGGTGGTCAGGCGTGCGCCAAATGTCGGCTTTGCATCGGGGCAGCGGACGATTTTCGAAGTTCTGCACTGGCTGCACCGAGGGCAGCGATACTGCAGGTGACTCGAGAATGGGCGGTGGCGAGAATATCACGAAGGCGAGGATAAGGACGACGAAGTGAAGTGCCACTGCGCTGCTCAAGCTCGCTCGTGGAGACCTAGACTGGCTGTGTTCTTGTGTGGTTCGCCGTGCAACTTCGAGAGGGCTATTATCCCTGTTAAAACACAGTAAAAACCCCCTTTCAAGTGTCACAATTTGCACCAGGGGAACCTGGCCAACTCCTACAGCATTGCAACGTGACGACCTGCTTATTGCCTGCCTGCGCGCAGCAACTACGGAGGTAACGAAATTTGCAGAAATAATTTATACTACCTTGAAAGATTTTTAACCAAATTCTAATCTCAAGCAAAAATACTTTCGCATTTCCACACTTAAAAAGCCTTAAATGCTTCCTTTAAAATATTTTACGTTTTTTGCGGCGAATAACACAATATGTATTTTTTAAAAACTTATATAGACTTTAAACAAGAAAC
The DNA here is from genome assembly GCA_023969395.1 of Amblyomma maculatum. Taxonomy (NCBI): domain Eukaryota; kingdom Metazoa; phylum Arthropoda; class Arachnida; order Ixodida; family Ixodidae; genus Amblyomma; species Amblyomma maculatum. The sequence goes on along the minus strand of JAJIZL010032943.1, from coordinate 21,078 downwards.
ATCCTTAATGTAAAAGGTAACGGTTGTTTATTGCAGTAAATGTTCTACATGAAATTTCCAGCAAAACCAGACTTGGTATTTTTGCTGCAAATTCTCTTTTAATGAGAAGGTGAACAGTCTGAAAGCTTGGACCATAATAATCGTCACCATCATCAGCCGTACTATACCCAGTGCAGGGCGAAAGCGTCTCCCATTTTGTTCCAATTAGCTCAGTGCTGTACTAGCTGCATCCACTCGACCCCTGCGCATTTCTTAATCTAATCCACCGGAATTGTTTTCTGCCACCCCCTGCTAAGCTTACCTACCCTTGGAATCCGATTCGTTACCATTAAAGACCACCAGTTATCCTTTCTTCGAAATATATGTCCTGCGCATGCCCATTTCTTGTTCGTAATTTCGACTAGAATATCAGTAGCCCTTCCTATCTCTCAACGTTATTCCTAGCATTTTCTGTTCCATGGCCCTCTGTGTTTTGCTCAACTTAAGTAAAACCCGTTTCGTTAACCTCCATGTTTCAGCCCCATAGGTCTCAACTGGTAGGATGCAACTGTTATAAACTTCACTATTGAGTGATACCGGCCAGCAGCTTGTCATAACGTTTGAGGATCTACCCAATGCGCTCCATCCCAACCTTATTTTCCTAGTTATTTCCTTTTCGTGGTCCCGATCGGCGGTCACTACCTGTCTTAAGGAGACATATCCGTCTACCAGTTCCAATGCTTCTTGACCTATTTTAAAATGCTATTCCTTTCTCAGCCTGTTCAGCATTACCTTAGTCTTCTCCATATTAATCTTTAAGCCTACTTGTCTGCTGCTCCTTTTTAGGTCACTTATCATTAGTTGCAGTTGGTCCCTTGAGTTACTTAACTTGGTAATGTCATCAGTGAAGCGCAGATTACTGAGATATTTTCCATCGACCTTGATGCTTATCTGCTCCCATTTCATGCCTTTTAAATACACTCTCTAAGCAATCTGTAAACAGCACCTGGGAGACTGTGTCTCCCTGCCAAAGAGCTTTCTTAATTGAAATTTTATCACTTTCTTTATGTAGAACTATAGTGGCTGTGCTGCGACTTTAGATATATTCCAGTACTGTCACGTGCGCCTCGTCTACACCTTGATTTCGCAATTCTTGCATTACTGCCGAGGTTTCTCTTAGTCAAATGCTTTTTATGTATAAGGGCCGGTTATATTCCGGGCATTTCGCTATTGCCTGGTCTATAGTGCGGACATGATCGGTCGTAGGCTATACTTTTCGAAATCGTTTTTAATCCTTTGGTTGATTATGTATAAAGTTGTCCTGATCTACCTTGGTAAATGCCTTGTACGTAACTGATAGTAAGCCGCCTCGCCTGTAATTTTTCATGTCCTCGTCGTCCCTTTTCTCATATATATTAAGAAAATGTTAGCGTTTTTTTCATCATTCCGGTACTTTGGATATCATCAGGTATTGCTATGCAGGATCGTCAGTTTGTCTAGCAAGATATATTCTCCGTCCATCAACAAATGTGTAGTTACCTGGCCCTCCCCAGCTGTTTTCTGCCTTTCCATAGCTTCTAAGGCTTTCGTCATCTCGTCCTTCGTTACTGTCGGAAAGTTAGAGTCAATTTCATTCTGATAACTTATTCCCGAAGAACTGGGTCAAAGCTCATCTTATTGGTCATCGTATGTGACAACCGAACACTGTCGGCTTGGGCCATACCGCAGGAAATTTGTTCTTTTTGGCCTGAAATTACAGCACTATTACAGAACTAGTTACTTGCAAACAACGTTGAAAGTGGAATACCAAATACCTGACAGTGGAATTTCAAATTAATTTGATAGATGTTTATCAGTCATGCTATCGTTCTAGAAACAAAATAAAAGGCTCAGATAAGATAGATCAAATATACAAACCAATCTACCTGTGTCTTCCTTTAGGAGCATTCTAGAAGAAATCTGCTGTGTTTTCAGTGCTGATTCTTCTTATTAAGCGAATAACTTTTGAAGCCTATCTTAGGAATATTTCTTCATTTGATAAACACTTCAGGTTTATTACCTACCAGAAATAATTGTTCTCTGCGTGCATTTCATAGAGCTCTATCATGGTTTTCGACAGAGTCCGTCGCTAAATAACGAAGTTCACCAGTTTGTTACTGGGTCTTAAAGAATAAGCGCATAAGCGTTCAATTACCCACCGGTTTTACCCATATAAGGAGTGATTTCTTTATTAAATGCCCGGTACTTTCCATTTTAGATTCATATTGTTACCGGGGAACGCGTGTACGACGAAGTGGTGTGGTCGAAGACGACGACGACGACGACCACCGAGCAACGCTTGAAAGATGAAAGGCTGTTCCAGAAGACGACGACGCAGACAGTGTGAATGCACAACGGCTCTTGAAGTCTATGCGCCGAGTTCTGCTTCTCGCAGCAGAAGTCGTACCTAATACATCCCCTTAACATCTTTGATGGAGGACGCGGGTTCGACACAACTCCAGGCTGGATCTCCGCAGCGGTCGTCACCCCGCAATTATGACAATGACTACCGACGCAGCTCCAGGTATCTCTGCAGCGCCCACGGTCGTCGTGACCCACCGCCGAGACCCTGGCCCATTCTACGGCACAAATGAGGGTGATGTCGAGGACTGGCTGTCGCTTTATGACCGTGTTAGCCAGCACAACAGGTGGGACGCCATGCTGATGCTGGCTAATGTCATCTTCAACATCACTGGCACGACACGTGTGTGGTTTGAAACACACGAAGCAGATATTCCCTCCTGGGATGTTTGCAAACAAAAGCTCTGTCACCTGTTCGGAAAGCCTGCTTGCCGTCAACTTGCCGCCAAGAGGGACCTTGCCACTCGGGCCCAAACAACTACCGAGCCTTATATCACATATATACCAGACGTTTTGGCTCTGTGCCGACAGGTTGATAAAAACATGACAGAACCTGATAAGGTGAAGCACATGCTCAAAGGCAAAGCCGACGATGCCTTCAAAATTCTACTCTGTCGGGACGGTTCTACGGTTGACTCCATTCTGAAGGTTTGTCGACGTTTCGAACACAGCGACGCATATTGCACATCGCTTCGAACGGCACCCCAACACCGCCCCTAACTCCACGTGTGAGGATCTGCCGACCCTAAGGCAGTCATCCAAAACTGAAAATGTATTATTTATTATTATTATTCACTCGCATCGTGCGTCGTGAACTTGAAGCACTCTCTCCTGCTGCATCCAGCCCGCCCTCCTCGGACAGCAACCTAGCGACGATATCTCTCCTTCAAGCCGTAGTCCGTCACGAGGTTGCTAACTTGGGCGTCCCCTTTAGCCTCACCGTGGAACACCACAGTTCGAACACCGTCCCTACCATGGTCACCCCCGCTACACCCCGCAACACCTACACGCCCCGCTACCGATACTGCAATCCTGATGAGCGGCGCACCCCTGACGATAGGGCGCTCTGTTTCACGTGATCGCGTATTGGTCACATCTCCTGCCACAGCCGCAGCCGCTGGTCTTCTCAACCTCGACGTTTCACTTACGTTGATCGCTACTCCGACTACGGCCACCGCCGTTTCTCGCCTCGTTACGAGCCGCCCCGCACCGAGACCACTTCGCCACCTCCAGTGTCCAGTCACTCTCCTTCCCCGCAAGCCTGCAAACCCCGTTCACTCCTTCCTCGCCGCAGTTCCTCAAAATCCTCGCCGGCAGCTTCAGGGGAAACTAGCTCGTGCAGCTCGCTCAGGTGACGCTGCATTGCTACCCCTACCTGAAAATCCTTACTGCCCATTTATTCGCCCTGTAACCTCATTTCCCTGTTTGTGGTTGGTGTTCTTCTATCTGCCCTCATTGAGCCCCGTCGGGGGGGGGGGGGGGGGGGGGGGGGGGGCCGTGGTAAGGCGCCCGACTACTGTGTCGGGGTTACCGGGTTCGAACCCGACCACGGTGGCTGCGTTTTGATGGAAGCAAAACGAAGTGGCGTCCATTTATTGTGCGATGTCAGCGAACGTTAAAGATCTTCAGGTGGTCGAAGTTACTCTGTAGCCCTCCAATACGGCTCCCGTTGCTCTCTTTCCACTTTCACTCCCACCTTCCTCCCTTCCCTTACGGCGCGGCGCAGGTGTCCACCGAGCAAGTGTAACAGATTTTGCGCCTTTCCCTTCCTGTGAACTAATTAATATTAGATGCCCTCACTGACACTGGCGCCCAAACATCGATCATGAGCTCATCTCTTTGCCGCCGCCCGCCGCTTCGCCCACCGTTCGTGTTGCCGATGGCAGTACAACTGTTAATGGCGTGTGCACTGCCCGATTGAATGAATGAAAAACTTAATTTAGGCGAAAGGAAATTCTCTCGGCGTGGGGGGGGGGGGGAGGGGACGCCCTATTGCAAAAACCAGTGCCACTGGTTGCCAGCGCCCCAGCGCAATACCTGATTATGGTCCCAGTATGACGCTGGAAACTGGGCGCACTGGGACGCGGCATACTGGGACGCTCCGCACTGGCGGCACTGTTCGCCCGGAGAAAAAAAAAGGCGTGGGATAAAAAGTAAAAAGTAACGAAACAAGTTAGGTCCATAAAAAACAAACAAAAAAAGTAAAAAAAGAAGAAAAGTGCACGAAGCGCACCTCGAACTGCGTCCCTGGGCACATATCAAGCACTAGCTTAACACGCTAACCACTCAGCCACGCTGAGAACTGGATTTTTTTACATTTCTGCATTTTATGATATGACCCGCATTTATAAGGCTTGGACTTGTTTTGCAGTCTACAGGCCATTGCTATCGCTCTAACAATTGAAACTTCTTGATCATGTTAGCTTGCTGTCTGCTCTCACGACTTGCAAATAATGTTCTGGGTGCCTATGCGCGCCATTTTGTGCACTGGAATCATTTTAACACGTGGAGTTTGACATCGCTGGCAAATTTACCAGCGCTGGCTCTTGGGTGGTGCTCGGCTACCATGGGCGTAATTTTCGCTGAACACGGAGCTTTAGTAGAAGCCTTCAAGGAAAAACGTGCGACCAAGCTTCAATACCGGCAAGAACCGCAGCGATGACCCTAATTGCGTGTAACTAAACCTTATTTGTATGTAAACATTGCGCCAAGCGTTGCTATGACCGAGGGCTCGGCTGCTTGATACGCAGAGTAAGAAGGAGCGCAGAAGCTTGAGAAAAACGCCAAATATTATGTATTACAAGCGCTGTATGTTGTTGCTTTTCTCTCATGGACCCATCGCTCGGTAAACTACTCTCTTCCTGGTTTTAGTTTTTTCTTTCGGCTGTTTATACTGGGCCGTGGTGCAGGCTACGCTCGCCTGCGATTGAGCCCGCATTGAACATTTTGGCAGTAATCATTGTGTTAGAGTGCCCTTAAGATCAGCGGTGAAGTTGGTTATGCATGTTAGCCCACATTATTCAATTCCAGCTTTAGTTGTGCGTTAATCGTCAGTGTGTCATGAGATCGACGCGCCGCGGTCGTTCTCTCTCGAAACGCTCGAAACGACCTATCGAAACATGGAAACTCTAGAA
>JAJIZL010032943.1:0-15165 GCA_023969395.1 Amblyomma maculatum | reverse complement strand
CACCATCGGCACGGTGTTTTTTCTTCTACTTTGTGTTTAATTAACTTTCCCCTAAACAGATTACATTACTAATTTCTGTGATTATCCAAGAGATCATTAAAAAAAAAGACATAAAGTACCATCCCCAACGCTTTCCTTGGCCTCGCCGACTGTTGGCTTCTTTCCTTCATGTATTATAACGAGCACCCTCATTTCCCCTTAATTGATCTGCTTGTACGGAGAGAGAGGTAGACGTACAAAACAAAAAACATAAGAAAAAAGTGAGACAGGTGGAATAGTAAACAGGACAGTCCCAAACAAAAGAAATAAAAATTGGTTGAACAATGGAGAATTGTAGTCTCCTACGGCATTGCAGTCGTTGGTCCACTAATTCACAAACAGAGAGAAATACTAAATTAAAGAGCAGAAGAATCAAAGAAGAAAAAATTGAGAAAGTGCCAACAAAACAGAAAAGCGGGAGGGGAGGAGAAATAACTGTGAGACCTAGAAAAAATATTAATGGAAAAAAACTATTAAATCTAGTCTGATGCGAAAGACGTCCGTCACTAAACCAGATTATATTAACCACAAACGGCAGGGGCAAGAGTAACGATGGAGGAAAATACATAAAATAAGACTACTGCACCGCTATACCGGACTTGTCTGACAACCGCAGCAGAAAGGGCAAAAAAGTATCATATCACAGAGGAATAAGAAAAAAATAACTCCACTAATTTCATAGCAGTATGTATGCTGGCCACGGGACCTCGCTCAGTAGGCAAGAGTGACTGCAGTCACGGCACATTCAGAAAAACTGAAAGGCATGCCTTAAGCACTCTGCTCAAACCTGGAGCACGGAGACCTCCTGTGTGCAGAGCGTGGTAGGGAGTCTGCACGACCCTCCGACGAGACCCTCGCCCCCACCACCGTCAGGCTCAAGCACAGTATCTGCAGGTATTCCGCTGGTGCTTGTAAAAACAAAGATGAAGAGTCGGCGGCATCGAAGGGCTCGCCATGACGAAATACCAATGGAAACGTAGAAACGTGATCCAGTAGGTATAAGTGACATGCGCACTACAGCCTTAGGCGCCCGCATGCCAGCAGGTGGGAGTATCCGAATCGGACAGGCTGAAAGGATGAGCAATCTTTCTCCTCTGTACAGAGCGTGGTTGGGGGTCGGCAGGATATTCCGCGGAGTCCTTCATCCCAGACTCAAGTTCAGGATCTAACGGAAATTCACTGGTGCTTGTAAAGTCGAGAATGGACTGGGCAGCAGCAGCATGTACGCCAGAACAGGAAACAGGTCAAAAATCCACCCAAGTAATAAGGCAACCAGAAAAAAAAGAGAAATGAAGGATACCTGGAAAGAAAAACAATGTATTCAAGGAATATATTATAGAGAAAAGAAAAGGAAATCAACTCTTAATCATTACGTGCATAATTGCTACGCATGTTTAGAAAAAAAAACTTAAAATGGATTAGGACAGAAATAAGAGAAAAAGAAAAAAACATAAGTAACCTTTCAGAGGAGATATGTAGAAAAATAAAACCTGCGGCATATAATTTAAAGAATGCGATATAACAAGCAAATAGTTCACATAAGAGAATAATGTTAGCGACAATAGTCAGCTATAGTGCTCCTTATGTGTTGAACCATTTGAATTAAAATTGTACAACCGACAGGATTCCGATGCAGCGTCGAGTATTGAGACGTTGTAATATATGACGAGCAAAATGACTTTAGGCGAGAAACAAAAGGAGTAGTAAGGGTGGAGTCTTGGAAGTAGTGACGGACGTTATAACACATCTTGCCACAGGAACAAAGTGAAGAGGAGGAAGACGTACTTTTAAAATAAAAAGAAAACCTGCCATGCCCTGTAGTTAGTGTTGTAATCGCATTACGGGGCGGACAAGTGCGTGGTATATTGAGGGTCATCATCATCATCATCGTAAGCCTGACTATATCCCCTACAGGGCGAAGGCCTCTATCTCCCATATTTCTCCACTTAACCCGGTTCTGTGCTAGCTGCATCCACTTGACCCCTGCGAACCTCTTAATCTCATCCGCCCACCTAACTTTCTGCCGCCCCCTGCTACGCTTTCTTTCCCTTAGAATGCAGTTTGTTACCCTCAGCGACCATCGGTTATCCTCTCTTCGCACTACATTTCCTGCCCATGTCCATTTCTTCTTAATTTCCACTAGAATGTCGGTAACTTAAGTTATTTCTCTGACCCACTCTGCACGCGTCCTATCTCTTAATGTTGCCCCTACCATTTCTCGTTCTATACCCCATATTGAGGGTATCAGGTATCCAAATAAATGATTATTTGTCGCCATTATTTTCGCTCCAATATGTGCTCCACAAAACAAGGGAAGAACGATGTAAGGGTGAACGGACAAAACGTCTTGAGAGGATAGAAGGAAGATGAACGGCCGTACTGGTCTGCGCTACCAGCTGCTTGGTCGGCCAACACGTTGCTATAAATGCCGGAGTGGCCCCGGATATGGAATAACATTAATGGAGCGAGAGGCGATAAGCGCGACAAGTTATTTTTAATGGGAAGGATAGTGGGGTTAAAAAATTTACTGAAGAGATTGTAGAAAGCAGAGACAGAGAATCTTCATAGAAATGAATAGGCGCAGTGGGAGGGTTGTTAAGTGCATAATCAACTGCAGAATTAAAGGCTTCAAGTTCCGCTTCATACGCACTGGAAGGTGGCTGCAAATAAAGGCGATGAACAAATAATATGTTTCGGGTTGAGATAAGCACTACAAAAGTTGCGCCCGCGGCGTGAAGTGCGAACCACCCATCAGTATAGATATTCAGTGCACGTTGAGAAGAACAAAACATGGCATCCTGATAGGTGAGTTTAATAAAATGAGATGTAAACTTCATTGAGGGATAATCAGTCCAAGGTTTAAACAATGGCTGTGTTTTAGAAGGGTTGTTTGTAACGTTGCCATGTACTATAGTTTGCCGGAGTGTAAAAGGCTTGAACTCGGCACATAACTGGGCTCGATGAATAGGCAATGGAACAACACTTTCTAGAACACAAAGTGCAGCTGTTCGCGTGGGTGAGTAGACGCTGGTAAGAGCGAGGAGTGGTATTCGTTGTAGTGACAGGACGCGATCTTCTAGTCGAGAAAGAGGTCACTGATATCACCACGCAGGGCAGCATATGTAATCGAGGGGCGAATGACTTGATGATAAATTTGAAGCAAATGAAAAGGTGAATCGCGAAAATGAAAATTATTAGGGAGCTTAAAAATAGAGGCCAAAGTTTTAGTTTGCAAGTAATTTACATCGGGAATAAAGGTAAGGTACGAATAAAAAACAACCCCTAATAATTTTATAGTTGGCTCGCACTTAAGGCTTTGAGATCCACGACGGATGGTGGGTTTACGCTTACGTAATATTGGTACTTTATTATAAACTAAAACATAAGGACATTTTTGTGCGTTTAGCTGAACATGATTTTCGGTGCACCATTGCTGGACTAAAATTAGGACGCTGGTTGCCCTTGTAGATAACTCGCAACTTGTCTTACCAGGTAAAAGGATAATGGGGTCGTCGGCATATGCCTGAATGGGAACTGGGGAAGGGAGAGATATATTTAGGAGGTCATAAAGGACAATGTTCCAAATTAATGGGGAAAGAGGCGAACCTTGTGGACTACCAAGAGAAAGAGATAGATATGTTAAATGCTGGTCATCTGAGAGGGAAACGAAAAGGCAATATATATTCTTTGGACATCGATGCTGCCCTAGCAATCGCAGTATTAGAGGATGCCAAACAATGTCAAATGCATCTCTAAAGTCCTGAGAAATTAAAACCACAGAGTGGTTTTGTTGTTTGTAATCCTGTAATATTTCACGTAACTTATAAAGGGCCTGGACAGAATTCCTGCCGTGAGTGAAACCATACTGATTCCTGTGAAGCCTGTGTGTTATTTTTTTATAAAAAGTAGTACAGTCACCCATAAAGCAAACGCTCGAGTACTTTACCAAATGAAGAATTAATACAAACCGGGCGATATGAATTAGGAAGGTCCGGTGGTCTGCTGGGTTTCGGAAAAAAAATAACTGCCTATTTCTTATGGTTGAGGGAAGTGACCCAAAACAGAGATGAATAGAAAATAGAGGAAAAGAAGAAGGGATCAGTGTTAAACAAGGAAACGACAAAACGAGGAGAGATAAGATCAGGGCCAGCAGAAGACGTTAAATCTATTGAAGTTACAATAGCCTCAATTTCTTCAAGAATGAAAGGTGCATCCTGGATTGAGTTATTATAAGGCTGCTTAATAATATCCCTAACGTGGGTATGTAAAGCTAGATCTCAAAATCAGTCGTCCACAGCGACATGCGTATTGAACAGAGGCATTATAGTTCTTGAAACGTCTCTGTATGGGTACCGTCTGGGTATCTCAGCATACTAATTATTGAGGTAGTCCTGAGGGTTTCAAAAGTATACTTGTATGGCTTGCCAAAAATATTTCTTTGTAGCATTTGAGCAAAGTTCTTTTACATGATTGTCATGAGTTTGCCTGATGTTAGCTCTATACACAGCAAGAGCTTTATAACAAATTGAGCGGTAGTACATTCTCTGCGTAGGATCAGAAATACGTTGAAAACGACGTCGAAGAGACCGCACACGTGAACGCTCCGTGCGCATATCAACCGACCACCAAATGGACCCCTCAGGAAAGGTATATTTAACAGAACGTAGGTTTTCTTTGAAGAGTTTATCAAGGTCTGATTAAATTTTTAAAAAACGCTATCAAGGGCAGGCGCAGAATAAATCTGATGATTGTAAAAATGCTGAAACCAATTCAGAGACACTAACTGAAAAATTAGGCGATATGAGCTGGCTCTAGTAAGCCTCTTAAACTGTGATGAAGGTTGAGAAATGAAAGAAAAAGAAATAAATCTGTGCTCAGAACTGGGTGAATCTGGCATAACTTCACAATTATAAGCCTCATTAAGTATGTTTGGTGAAGCCGATGTTATGTTAATCTAACTTCAGGAGTACGGAGTTTCATATTGGCGCGAAACCTTCAAAACAGTATTTGTTGTTTTTTAACAGCCGCCGGCATACAGGCTTATCACTCTGATTCTGGACCGCGTATCAGTTCCGTAATCTTTGTTTGTTAATGCTCGATGTCGCGAGTCACACCTTTATCAGTTTTGTTGTAGCGCAAGATGCACCGAGATCTGTCTCGAAGGTTCCGGCCACTCGGGTGTCTTTCCACAATGTTCCAGCCCGTGCTGGTAGCTGTTTGCGACGTTATCCAGATTGTTCTGTGCAGCCTTTAAATTGAGCGTTGACGAGTGGGACGAGCATCCTTTGTTCGACGATCGACGAGCATGTTTACTTCTATCGCCGCCGCTGAGTTGCTAAGTTCTTTTGCGGGCGCAAGTCAGCCCAAATAAAGAGTTTATTTAGTGGAATCATCGACCCCTTCATTTGTGTCGTCGACCTCGTCACCACTACGTGACATCTGGAGGAGGCGCTGCTTTTGATCCTTCAAGCGAAGACCGAAGCCGTGTTCCTGTCGCCCTGGAAGACCAGCCTACAGGTCACTGAGCCAGCCGCCGACTTCAAGGCCTCCAACCCGAACATGGTCTGCTGCCTGACCCCATTCGATCTCGGAAGGCATCGACGCTGACAATGGCCCTGCCTACAGCGCCGGTTGTTTTCGTCCGACCCCATGAGCCCCCCTGCTTCCATGGACTACCGGTTGAAGATGCGGGAGATTGGATGGACCTTTTCGACCGTGTGGCAGATTTCAACGGCTGGAACGACACTGCGAAACTCAGGCAGGTCTACTTTGTTCTTCAAGGACATGCCCGAATTTGGTTTGAAAATCACGAGACTTCTTTTAAGGATTGGGAGATATTCAAAGCACAGTTCTTGATGGCCTTTACAAGTTCTGTCCGAAAAGAAAGAGCTCAGGCCCTTCTCCAATCAAGAATACAACTACCAAACGAGCCCGTCCTGGTCTACGTAGAGGAGATGAAACGCCTGTTTCGCCGCGCCGACCCTAACATGACCGAAGGTGAGAGAGTGAAATTCCTAATGCGAGGAGTTAAAGAGTCGGTTTTTGCGGGGCTTGTCCGGAACCCGCCTAAAACTGTGGAAGAATTTGAAAATGAAGCATCGACCATCGAGAAGACGTTGGACACCCGGATGCACCACTACGAGCGACCACTTCAACCAGACTATTCATGCCACTACCCCAGCGCATCTGCAAGCGGAGAGAACCTTCGGGACCTCATTCGGGAGATCGTGCGAGAGGAGCTCCGCCAATTGATGCCATCCTCGCAACAAGCCCAAGTGGCGACGCTTGCGGAGGTCGTCCGCGAAGAAGTCCAGCAGGCGCTGGGCGTACCTCAAGCGACGGCTGCGACTGTTCCAGCACAAGAGGCAACAGCGGTGAACTACGCTGGTGCATTACGTCGCCCTGCGCCCCGACGTGATGACTTTCCGAGCCCTCACCGTTACCGCCCTGTTCCTAAAAACCACCCCTTGGCCCCCGCCCGCGAAGCCTACCAACGACCCCCAAGCCCCAGAAGTGCGACGCCTGGAGGACAGCAAACAACCGACCGCTCTGCTTCCATTGTGGTGAGGCAGGACACATCCTCCGCCACTGCCCGTACAGGCGGATCGGCCTCCGTGGTTTCGCTGTCGACGCCCCACGTCCCCATCCTGGCGAGCGACCACAGGAAATAAACGACTTCCTGCGCAGCGGAGAGCACTCGTCGCCAAGGCGTCTATCACGCTCCTCATCGCCGTACAATGCCCGATTTGCGTCGCCGGGCCGCAGTTACGTGCAAGGACGGTCTCCTAGCCCCCGTATGGGAAACTAAAGGCAGCGACCTTTGGAGGTGAGGTTGCTCAACGGCGAAAAGGCGAAGATCCTCCGCCGCCGACGACAACTAACGACGACGCAACCATTTCATCGCCGCTCCACACGACGACATCGACGACAGCACGACCAGAGTGCAAGCAGACACCGCCGCCCAGCGAAGTAACAACGGTATGCCCCGGCCATGACATGAAGAAACGACGGAGCCGAGATCGGACACTAAGGCCCACGTGCAATGCGAGGACGCGAACAAGTGACCTTAAAGTTGATATCGATGGTCGCAGAGTCACTGCCCTTGTAGACACCGTAGCTGACTATTCAGTCATCAGTGGACCGTTAGCCTCCCATCTTAGGAAAGTTACAACCGCTTGGGATGGCCCGCTGATTCGCACCGCAGGTGGCAACCTGATTGCCCCATCGGGACGATGTAGTGCAAGATTAACCGTAAATTGGCGTACTTACCCCACCAGCTTTGTGGTCTTGCAGCCGTGTTCCCGCGACGTGATTTTAGACATTGACTTCCTAAATGAAAATAGGCTATCATCGACCACCGATCCAAGCTCATCAGGCTCTCTGCAGACAAAGCTATACCTGCTACAACTTCGACGCAACACGTCGCTCTAAACGTCCTCGACGGAGAATTGCCCATGCCGCCCCGATCAAGCGTCGCCGTCAGCGTAGGTAGCACAGACATCGAAACCGCTGAAGGCATCGTCGAAGGAAATATCCAATTGCTCTTGGAACGAGTTATCGGCGTCGCAAGAGGCATCGCGAAATTGCGAAGAGGAAAAGCTCAGGTGCTGGTAACAAACTTCACTGAAGAATACCGGCATCTCAACAAGGGCACGACCATCGCTTTTCTCGACGAATTAGCGGACCTCAAAGAGGTATTCGCCCTCCACGACCAACCACTGGGAGACGCAGTGGACCAATTCCGTCAGCTAACATTTGACATCAACCCAGTATTTACCCACAGCAGAAAAAAACCAGATTCGCAGTCTTCTTGGAAACTACAGGGAATGCTTCTCGTCATCATCGAAGGTACGACAAACACCACTGGCCAAGCACCGCATTATAACGGACGAACACGACCGACCTCTGCGCCAAAGCCCTTATCGTGTATCGCTGCGAGAACGGCAGGCCATTCGCGATCAAGTTGAGGAAATGCCGCGTGATGGCGTAATCCAGCCATCGAACAGCCCCTGGGCGGCACCAGTCATTTTGGTCAAGAAGAAAGACAGCACACTTCGCTTCTGCGTTGATTACCGCCGCTTGTATAGCATAACGAAGAAGGATGTCTACCCTCTTCCCCGCATCGACGACACTCTCGACCGGCTCTGCAATGCAAGGTACTTCTCATCGATGGACCTGAAGAGCGGATAATGGCAAATCGAGGTCGACGAAAGAGATCGCGAGAAGACCGCATTCATCACTCCGGACGGCTTTATGAGTTCAAGGGGATGCCATTTGGCCTCTGCTCCACACTAGCCACGTTTCAACGAGTAATGGACACAGTCCTGGGAGGCTTGAAGTGACAAATTTGTTTGGTATATTTGGACGACGTTGTTGTCTTCTCGTCAAACTTTGAAGACCAATAAAACGATTACAGACAGTGCTGGAAGCCATCAAGTCATCGGGACTAACGCTAAAAGCAGAGAAGTGTCACTTCGCCTACAAAGAACTCCGGTTCCTAGGACACATCTTTAGCAAGGACGGTATTCGCCCAGGCTGGGAGAAAACAGCTGCAATCGCAGAATTCCCACCGCCTGCCGACAAGAAAGCTGTGCGCCGATTCCTTGGGCTGTGCGCTTATTATCGACGATTTGTCAGAAACTTTTCGCCGAACCGTTGACGCCGCTTAGAAAGGCTGACGTACCTTTTAAATGGGAAGCGCCGCAAGGAGAAGCCTTCGACGAACTCAAGCGCCGCCTGCAATGCCCTCCTGTACTTGGCCACTTTGATGAAAACCCGAGACCGAAATTCACACCGACGCGAGCAGTGTGGGCCTAGGAGCCGTTCTCGTCCAGAAGAGTACCGGACAGGAGAAAGTAATCGCCTATGCTCGCTGGTCCCTCACAAAAGCCGAAGTCAATTACTCGACGACCGAGAAGGAGTGCCTTGCAATCATCTGGGCCACTTCTAAGTTTCGTCCACACCTATACGGCCGACCATTCAAGGTGGTAAGCGACCATCGCGCGCTCTGCTGGCTGGCTAATGTGAAAGATCCTTCCGGCCGCCTTGCAAGATGGTTCCTACGACTTCAAGGATTTGACATGACTGTAGTCTATAAGTCGGGCCGGACGCATTCCGACGCAGACTGCTTATCCCGCGCTCCCGTCGATGCTCCCCCGAAGGACGATGACGACAACGCCTTTTTGGGACCGGTAAACGCCAGCAGTTTCGAAGAACAGCGATCAGACCCTGAGATGAAAGTGCTAGCCGATTACTTGGAAGGAAAGACCGCTTCCCCTTCTGGTGTGTTCAGGCGACATTTATCATCCTTCACGTTAAGCAATGGCCTCCTCGTGAAGAACTTCGCACCCAACAAGACCGCGCAGCTTCTTGTAGTGCCTAAAACCCTTCGGCAAAAAATTCTGCAGGCGTTGCACGAAGAGCCCACAACAGGCCACCTCGGATTTGCGCGCACGTTGCGTCGAATCCAGGAGAAGTATTACTGGCCGCGACTGCCTCCCGAAGTTGCCCACCACGTGAAGACGAGTCGTGAGTGCCAACGACGCAAGACTCCGCCGATCAGACCAGCAGGACTACTAAACCCGATTCCGCCCCCAATCCTGCCCTTTCAACAAATTGGGATGGATCTCCTCGGCCCCTTTCCATCTTCGTCTATGGGTAACAAGTGGATCATCGTGGCCATTGACTACCTTACCCGTTACGCCGAAGCAAGAGCACTACCAAATGGTACCGCGGCAGAAGTCGCCAAATTTTTTGTCGAACAAATTGTTTTGCGACATGGCGCCCCAGAAGTGCTCATCACGGACAGAGGAACGGCGTTTACGGCAGAGTTGGTGCAAGCCATCCTGGAATACAGTTATACAAGCCATCGACGAACAACTGCGTACCATCCCCAGACCAATGGCCTTACGGAGCGCCTGAATAAAACTATCGCGGACATGATCGTCATGTACGTCGACGCTGAACACAAGACCTGGGACGCCCTCTTGCCGTACGTGATCTTCGCGAATAACACGGCAGTCCAGGAGACGACCAGAGCGACCCCGTTTAAAGGGGTCGTGAAACGCTTTCCGCAAATTTTGCACGGCTTAGTTAAATGGAATCCTTGTCCTGCATCATATAATATACCTCGATTCGTTTCATCGCCCGCGTTGATTTAATAGCGACAAAAACAGAATTTCGGTTTCCTAGCGCGCGTCCTCCTCAACTCAACAGATACGTCATAGCGCTAAGCCAATGAGAACATCCCGTTGCCGGAGCCTGCTGAGGCAAAGTTGACCAAGCTCGGTCTATTTTAGAGGTTCTAATTGTGCCCTACTCTACGCTCACACAGGGTTTTTTAATATGGCCGACGCCTAGGTTTCTGTGGGTTCCAGCGTCGCTGTGCTGCTATAGTGAACTAGAATATAGTCGCTACTGTTAAAACATGGTTACATCGTGGGCTTTGAGCCTTACGCCGACGCAACTTTTCGGGTGCCAGGTCGGCGAAGATGGACCCTGCCAGCGACCGGTACAGTAACACTTGTGTCGAGAGGCCGCGGTAACCGCGGCACAACTCCGGCTTGCAGAAGCCCCAACCGTCAGCCTCCCGATCCCAGCCGTTTCGGAACTACGCATTGGTATGTATGTCCGAGTCTTGCAGCCTAGCCTACGTTTGACCGTTGCGAGAGTGCGCAATCGCTAACCGAAGCTTTCGAACAGGTGCAGCTGCGGGCGGTGCGTGCCGATGCCGACTAGTTGTCGTGACGCTGGGGCTACGTCGACCCGGCCTTCACTTGGTAGCGTGCAGAGACTCGGGGTTGATGAAGGATTGAATCTTCGAAGTTGGTAAAATATATACAAGCAGGTTTAATGGCACTTTGAGAAATCTTATTTACATGAATATTTGAGAGCATCTGGCGAGATCCCGGCGGCGACTACGTAGTTGAAGCAGCCGTCTGGGTGTTACAGATCATCCTCATTTACTCCAAATGCTTCTTGATCATGGACTGCTAGTCGAGAACACAAGTTAAGAACCTTGAGCGAAAGGCGACATAACTTGAACAAGCGGTACTTGTTTTTCATTTTCTCGAGCAAGAAATGCTGTAATGAAATGTATTGCGGAAGGCAGTGTTAATAAAATAAAGCTTCCCCTACGTTACTTACCTGCCATCATCTACACTGTCTACAGTGTTGATATTGCGCCACGTTAGCGCGAACACATCGCTGGTTTTCATATTTTTCTTGTTTTCGTAGAAGCGCATGAGCATGACGTTTCACCATGCAAATTACTGGTTTGCTTAATTCCATGCACGAGTAAATGAGAAAACACGCATCATCTGATAGTGTGAACTTGCTAAATGGAAAGGGCATGCACATTGATGTGAAGTAACGAGGGGGGGGGGGGACGCTGTCCGGACACATTTGCTTGTTTTATTAGCCAGGTATGACCTTCAGCAAGTGCAGCACTTCAAAACATAAATACATAAGGAATGCCACAATAAATGCAGTAAATAAGTACAAAAGCAATCTCATTTCGGAGGACTCTGGGCTAAGTGAAATTGCATGCAGTGAAGTAGCCTGTCTCCTGCGGAAGCCGTGGGAAAATGCACTAAAAAACGACACAGAAAAGAAAAACACACAGAGCAGGACTGGCTTCTGCAGACGATCACTAACTAGCCCGACAACTCTTGTTATAGCCTGTCCCCACTTGCTGCCATAACAATCACCATACCAGCACCCAAAGTTTTATTTGCTAGTTTTTTTTTTACCCACTTGCATTAGGTGAGTGTTGTATAGTGTGCAAATATAATTAAAAAAATTGACTTCACTGATACCATCATTAACACCTGCACGCAGTAAACCTCTCCAAAATGCTTTGACACTGACATTTTACATGTGCTGAAATGTAACAACCAAAAAAAAAGAAAGACGTTCTCCCAAAGGCCAGTACACCGAAACTTCCACAGTTTGAGTAAGTGTTGGAAATTTTACAGTTAGCAAATGAAGTTATAGAGTAGTTTTGCGGCACTTGCAGAAAGTTTGGCACGTGCCGTGTTGTGGGAAAACAACTGAGAGCTGTTGACAGAAGTGCACTTGTAGTTTATGGCTCCTTCGAATAGAATGACTCCATGCACAGAGCTGCTTAATGCATAAGTCGCATACTTAACATCTTCGTGCTATGCGGATGATATCAGCGTGGACATTGACATCGGCCACAACACTAGTATAGAGGGTGTAAGACGACTACCAGGTTTTGTCAGTCAAAAGCTGCATTGCCTTCAGGCATTATTTTGCTGCAGTAGCAAATTGTGATTGCACTGGAGTTCTAATATTGGGTGGGTCTCATTCTCTCTCAATCACCTGCAGCAGAATTCAAAGTTTGCCATACTTCCAGGGAGAATAAATTGACAGTGAAAGTTACACTGTACAGCTTCTGTTAGACGGGAATTAATTGTACAGATGCATGAATAACTTTCAAATTTGTAAAAGACCTAAATCATATTTTCATTTTGCTATGCTGAAAAGTGAATATTGCTTTTTCTCTTGTCAACAGGAGGCACCACTACATCTGCTACAGCCAGCTTGCGCACTGGCTTTGGGGATGCCTCGGCAGACATCACAGTAAAGTCCTCCCTATTTGTAATGCAAGCCAAATAAGGGAAAGGTTTCCATCTGACAGTTACACTGGTTTCCAGTTTGTGCAAGGTTTGTAGAGTCATCACCTTATTCATTCTGAAACAAGCCGGAAAATATGAGAAGAGAGAATTGCAGGACAGCTGGACTAATAACTGGAATTTTGCTAAAGGATAGAGGCAAAAGAAGACTTGCACAGAGATGCACATGTAAAAAAGGCCCCAAAAGACTGTTGACCGATTTCTTAGCCACACACACGTCCTTAGCCTTTGCAGTATAGTGTGCCTTTGGACTTGGATCTGTGGCTTCCCTTTTGTAACGAGTGGTTCTTGACCATAAGGAATTTGCTTTTTTTAGATTTTGATTTTTTAGACCCTTTCTCCTTTCCACGCTTTCACTGCTTTGGGGGTTTTTCGTGCACGTGCATTTCTGTGCGAATCTTCTTTTGCCTCTTTCCTTCAGTAACATTTCAGTTGCTAGTCAAACTTTGTCTTGTGCTCCTCTCACGTGTTTCGTCTTCTGGCTGGTTTTAAGATGAATCAGTACCAACTCATCCAGTTGTTAGTCTTGTTGATATCACTAGCCTGACTGCACCCACTGCTGGGCAAATGCTTCTCCCATATCCATCCGAATAACCCGATCCTGTGCCAGGTGCATGGTTCTCGCAAACTTCCTAATTTCATCTGCTTGCCCGAGTTTCTGCCGCCCCCTGCTAAACTTGCCTTCCCTTGGAATCTAAAAGACATATATAGGCTCACTTAGAATGAATTTTGTGTACTCACTCCCTTCCTTTACCTTTGACGGGTAGAATTTTTCTTCTTTTGGAACTGACCGCAGATACATTAGCTGCATCCATATGATCCCCGCAGACTTCCTAATCTCATCTGTCTGCCCGAATTTCTGCCGCCCCCTGCTACGCTTGCCTTCCCCTGGAATCTACAAGACATATATAGGCTCACTTAGAATGAATTTTGTGTGCTCACTCCCCACCTATACCTTTGATGGGTGGAATTTTTTTTAGCACTGACCGCAAATGCATCATAATTGTGCAGTTGTGTATATACCTGCTTGTATAGATGTCTCTCCCATATCTATCCAAATAACCCGATCCTCTGTCAGCTGCATCCATCTGATCCCCGCAAACTTTTTATCTGCCTGCCTGAGTTTCTGCTGCCCCCTGCTATACTTGCCTTCCCTTGGAATCTACAAGACATATATAGGCTCACTTAGAATGAATTTTGTGTACTCAATCTCTAACTATACCTTTGTCGGATGCATTTTTTTTATTTAGCACTGACATCAACATATCATGATTGTGAAGCTGTATATACACATTTGTATATTTAGGAGAGAGGAAGACAGCAAAGAAGCGTGAATAAAAGATGTCTTGCTCTAGGTCAACTTCCTTCTAGCCTAACAATTTTGTATGCACTGATGAACCTGCGGCCAACAAATAAATAATTTTGAAAGCAACATGTCTCTAACACTCATTTGGTAACATTAGATAATGCCCAAATGTACTACAAAGTGGTGGTCCTTGTGGCACTGACAAACCTAGATTTTCTAGTTGCCGCGTTCACCTTTACACGGCCTCGAAAAATAGTGGCTCATGGGGAATAGAAAAATCAAACCGTTTTCTGCAAAAGCTGCTTTGAAAGGTGGCCACTGTTTTCAGCATTTTGCAGTCCCATTCAGAAGCAAGCCAGCATAATCTGCAATCTGTAGACATGCATACAATAATATGTGCCTTATACTTTGAAATGTACCAGACTTTAACCAGTCATAAAACAGCGTGCTGAAAAGGTATGTATAGTAAAGCCTCCTTCGTTGATACCCGTAGTTTGCATGAAAACATCTGCACTAGAACCTGCATGACGTTGAGTTAATTGGCCTGCTGGTTGAATATGCCACCAAAATGCTGGTAATACAATGAACTTTGTCGGTGCTGGGGTCAAGTCTAGAAATATAAAGTTGGGATGATTTAATTGTGAAACCTTGCTGCTGAATTCACTGCAGGCTAGAATGTAACAGGATTAAAGGGCAGCTGTGGACGTAAGGGCAGTCCACATAGTCACGGCATCTTATGCGTCCTAGTACACATATCTACATACCGTGCATGTTTTGCTAGTAAACAATGTAACCACAGATTTGCGAAGCTCCAAAAATGCTACACTGATGCTGTCTGAGTAGCTGCTTGTGTCGCTGAATATTGTGAAAGCCTTTTGATGGAACGAAAACTGCTTGGTGAATACTTATGCAGAGTGAGGTTGGCCAGGAACGCAGGTGATATGTACACCCTCGCAATTTAACCATACAAGCACAGACTGTTTGATACTCATACAAATTGAAAAATATAAGGGAAGGAATTGAACTGAAGACTTCGCGGTTCCACAGTCCAAACTTCTACTACATGTGCTTTGAGCTGTGTGTGCTAGCCCGCCTGCAATCTGATTGCCCGAGCCAGGAAAATGGTACACACCCATATGAGCACCACTCCCAGTACTCTTTAAC
>JAJIZL010032942.1:1554-70840 GCA_023969395.1 Amblyomma maculatum | reverse complement strand
ACAAAAACCCGATTGTTATAACCATTCCCAATCTCTCCTACACTGTATATTTTCTGGAATTTGGGAATGGTGATGAAGAACGAGCATTATTTGGTGTTACATTTTTAAAAAACACACTGAGGATCACGAGTCTCACAGTGAAGTATTTATTACAATATGTTAGCCGCTACTCCATGTAATTCGGGAGAGCGTAATTGTTATGTACGCAGAACACTAAATTATGATTGTTCTTTCTCCGGCGGCATGTACAGTACGGCCAGCAGGATTGTCCCCAATTGCGACGAAGACACTGAAAGTATAATGGCAGACATTGATTACAAGCACATGGTCAAAACGTAGATCATTACATTACAACGTTGGTAATAGTAGGAACGGGATCGGTTGGTTCCTCATGCCGAAACTCTGTTGACTGAAGCCACTGCTCGAGCTGTCTACCAAGGACTTTTGTACCGCGAGGTCAGAGCTGAACAGGGCAGTCTTTCAATTCACCCATGCTGGCTTTTCTTTACGTGCTATTGCACGTTTTACATAGCAAACCCACAGCACGTGGTGACAATCTACTGTCTGGACAGAAAGTAAGTATTCAGCTGAAAAACAATCTGTGTTAATTACGTGCAATTTATCTGGGCTCCTGTGGAACAACGTTTGCAGCGCCTGAGGTAACACGCCCCTCATTTGACAGTCTTTTAACAAGTCCCTGGAATGTTTGTCTCGCCCCAAGTAGCACAAAGTGGGCTATGACGTGGGGGCCCGCGTTGGGCCCGGGGGGCAGCCCATACGGGCTCCATGCAGGATTTACAACACGTACCCAGAGGGGCCCGCGTGGGCTGCCTCGATCAGTCCCAATCTGTATCCGTGTGGGCAGCCCAAATAGGGATGCCCGCATTCAGCCCAGGTAGCCGAATGTGGGCAGCACACCAGAATTATTAATGGGTCCCACCTTTGTGAAGGCTGTGCCGTCCCATTGATCAGGGTTTTAATTTTTAGGTCGATGATTCCCTCCAATACCTGAATTGTACAGGCGCGGGATTTGCGAAGGCCATTCCGTTTCGGGCTGACCCACGTGCAGCCCTCATGGGTTGAATCTGGCAATTTCGGGGCTGCCCAAGTTCAATAAATGATCAAGTGTGAAAGATTAAGCAGTATTTTTGCTTATGCGACACTCAGTAACATGAGAGAAATTTATTTCCAACGCCACAATAATGTGGGCTGCCCACATCACCCCCAACATGTTGGTCTGAATATTTATTTCGGTGGTGTGTGTAGAATAGTAATGCCGCAGGAAACATTTGGAGGTCGTTCAGTATATGCTCGTAAAGCGGTACAGTTACTGTTGCTTATTTTCTGTCGATACTGCATAATTAATGTAGTTTTTAGAGTAAAAATAGATAGTCTTTATTCATGGCATGGATATGCTAGGACGTTTATGCGAAACCTCCATAAGAGACAATTAGTGGCCGGTATAACATAATTTACATAAATAAAATTGTGCCTTAAAAATAGGGCGGAGACGTTTCAGAGCGGTAAGCCCGCCTAAATCCAATTTGGGGCCCACTGCGGCCTTTCATGGGCAGCCCCAAATGGGCTCATCTTATTTTTACTGCATGGACTACGAATATATATTGCATTTTCCCGCATGTGCCCCAAGAAATACCCGTGTGGGCAGGTGGGGGTTCGCTCACTTTTCAGCCCGGCCGATAACCATGCGGGACCTATACGGATTTTGCGTGCGCAGCCCCAATCGGACTAGCCAGTCTTCTATTTGCTTTAGGCCCACATTTGCATCGGATCTGCCCTAAATTGCCCCACCAGATACCGATGCGGGCAGAAGCGGGTAGGAGCACTTGCCTGCCCCGCTAACGGCCATGCGGAAATTATATAGCTTTTCGGTGGGCAGCCCTATTTAGGGCAGCCCAGGAATTTTCTGCATGAATTCCCCGATTAGATTAGCCCAGATTAGATTAGATTAGATTAGGCAGCCCCAATTAGATTAGCCCAGGCTGTTCCTACACAAAGCCCAAATTTTCTTTGCATCACCCCTAAAATTCCCCAAGCGGGACCCTTGAGGGCCAGATGTGCGAATATGTACTCAGTTAGCCCTTTCCACGCCTATATGATGCCCAGATGGAAAAAGCATTGGCAAGCCAAATTTGGGCTTGCCGCTTGATCCCTAAAGGGGACTCTCATGGGTGCTATTGTAGTTACTCAAGCCCACCTTGCCCATACGGGCCCCACGTGGGCCAGGCATAGTGTGCTACTTGGGGCTAAACAAATTTTTAAGTATTGGTGGATTTGTAGTGATGGACTGGAGATTATTTCTTGAGGGTATACTGGTGAGAGTTCTCCGAAAAGGAATTTTTACCCTGCGACGTGCGCACGTTCGTTTCGCTCTACCCCTCAATTATCAGGTACCGATATTACTTATTTTCGTGAGGCATGTTGTCTGGCTAATATCATAATTTTGCAGGCCAAGAGGATATCTGGCCTCCCATGCAGTTTCTGTAGACGGTTCGGGAGTCGGCGGCAACGATGTATATGGTGAAGCAGGTGGTAGGCTTCATTGTATGGGTCGTCACATAGTAGCTAAGAATTTATTCGCAAAGCTGTAGCTACGATCACGTGACTTGGTCACCCTCTTTAATCTAAGAGCGATGGAGAAACGGACGAGAAAACGGCAAGTATAAATAGTAAGAGCTGACGCTCTTAAAATACCCTTTAATAAGTATTCGTAATGCTTTAGCAATCTTCCTAAGTCTAAAGGGAGTATACATAGTTAATGACAACATGCTTACACCACATCTTGTAACCTTAAATTTGGTGCGAGATGCTTATAAGCTTAAATTTGGTGCAAATGTAGTACATTTCAATGCGTGAAAGCTGGATACTGGCTAGCACTATTCTTACCCTAACGAAATCTTCTCACGAAGTATATACCTGCGCTTATCAAAGAAGGCAGAAAGTACTACTTCAACTGGTTAAGACGTATGAAAGCTGTTTGGCATGGTTTGCCATGGTTTTGCGCAGCCATTTAGCTTTCAGGAACTAGCGCAGATTTTGGTGTGCGACTTTCCAAGAAATAAAAACTACTTGATTTTGAAGAAAGGAAACGCGCATATTGTGTCTTACTCCTCCGTAGACACATCTTACATTTAACGACCTGCCACTTGAGGAAGACATGGGGTCGGTCCCCATTTCTAACGCAAACTAGCCTCCGCTTTTACTAGCTGTGTGATGATAAATGGGAAGGAAAATAGTTCGACACTGCCCTGAACACTGAAAGCAACCCGAAGATCGCGTCACAATTTGATCAAAGTCATGTGATATGTTTTGTACAACTTCCACCTAACTCTGCTCCTGATGAAACTATGGTCTTTGCTTCGAATGGCTGTTTACATTATCACTGATTATCCAAGCAAGGATGAAGCACATGGGAAACGGGAATCATATGCTCGCAATATGCAGTGCAAGACCTGCCTCGTGGTTTGAAAGGTCGTAGTGTACCTGCTCCTATTTAGGATCCTCATTGAGGAAGTGGTGGAACCATGCCCCTGAGTTAGTCACCGTTGGATTGTCACCACCATTGACCATTTGAAATTTCATCCACTGAAACTTTATCCGCTCTTCGCTCCGCTGCCGCCCGGAAGTCGTCCACTTTTTCTTAAATGCGATGGTCTTTCGCCATAGCTCCCTGCGTAACCTGATTACTTACTGCGGGAAAACATTTCTTCCTCAAGTACATGAGGAAATACTGCGAGATGCCAACGTACATAAGACGTCTTCCAGCTCTCATTCTCAAATCAATGCACCTATGAAGTATTTTGCTGCATGTTATCCCACATGATATTTACTACGTCGACCTTGGCCACTGAAATTGACGCAATGATCTGCCTTTCGTCACCTACGCATACAATTCCGCATTTAAGCGCCTCTTGCTTAATCCTTTCTTCTCAGTTGATGGCTCTCAACCATCTACAACATTTACACTCCGTATATCTCTGCTCTCGCCTCTGCGTCAGCATATCTCTGGACGAACAGTTTACTTCTCCTATGGCATATTGTCGCCAAATTACCTCATCCAATATTAAAGTTCTCAACAAGAACGGAAATGCCAGAACGACCAACATCTACTTTTTTCCCCCTTTTTTTCCTTTTCACAATCCGCACTCCTGGGTACTGCGAGAAGTTTCTTCGCCGCTACATGGCCCCTTACACGGTACTTCAACAAACATCCACAAATTCTCACGTTGTTCCCTCACACACTATCGCCGATAAACGTCGAGGCTCAGCAGAGGTCGTTCACATCATGGACATAACGTCACATGCCCACCGACCCTCTTCCATCTAATCAGCGTCCACGGTACCCGCTTTCTTACTGGGGGTTGTAGGTGGGCGTGAACGTTGTCCTCTTTGATCTATATATATTGATCATCGTCATCGCTCACCGCTTTTCTGAGGATCGATCGCCTTGCTGAGTGCCAGCGTGTCATGTAAAGCCGTTTCTTCAAGCGTTGGCTGAGTACTGCATTTTATAGGCTTCCAGCATTTCACAGTATGACGCAGAAATGGAGAAATATCTTTCGACGTCTCATGTTTAAATGCACATAAGCGCCGTAAGGACAGTAGCTGGCCTCTCTTGGGCCAGCCAACAGCATTCAATGATGCGCCATAACTGCACACAAAAGTCCGACGTGCTCATAGACGGCATAGTATTTCGTTTAAATCTTTCTTTTCTCGCTGTACACCTTAAATGTTTTATTTCATTTAAGTGCAAACAACGTTGCTTCCTTGTTGAGAGCTCAACGATAAATATTGCCAGGGGGCGCTCGGAGTGAAAGACGACGTTGAAGTGAATCGGCTCTGGACTCGCAGGACGTACCTAAACCTTGAACCGTGTAATTCTACCTGTACCGGCTCTATTAACCTAGCCCCAGTCGCCAACACCGTGACAAATCTGGTGGAGGTCAGGTCTGATGCCCCGTACCCCTACGCTAAGCAGGAGTGCTGGTCATATATTCGAGGCAACGCCCGTTCACCGCACTAGCCGCAGGCAACGAGGCCTACCACCTGAGTTTTCCCCCTCGGGCATGACTACGAGTAGCCACGACGTCGTCGCAATGCCTGGCGCGACCCCCACCTACGTGACGTTGCAAAACCCCCGCGTCCCAAAGACATTTTACGGGGACACCTATGAAGACGTCGACGACTGGTTGCAGCACTACGAAAGGGTAGCTACATTCAACCTCTGGGATGACGCCGCACGGCTTCGAAATGTATATTTCAGCCTCGAGGATGGCGCTCGGACGTGGTTCGAGAACCATGAAGAGCAGCTGTCGTCTTGGAGTGAGTTCAAACGTCATCTTGCGGCAACTTACGGAAGCTCAGATCGCCGCGAACGGGCCGAACGCGCTCTACACACTCGGATCCAAATGCTTAACGAAACCGTCGCGGCGTTTATCGAAGACATGACGCGCCTGTTTAAGCGCGCGGATCCTACGATGTCCGAGGACAAAAAGCTGCGCTACCTCATGCGTGGCGGCAAAGAGCAGCTTTTCGCTGGCCTGGTGCGCAACCCGCCGAAAACTGTTGCAGAATTCTTTGCGGAAACATCCACTATAGAGAAAGTGCTTCAGCAGCGAGCTTCGGCACGGGACCACACCATCCACGTCGCCTCCGTCTCTGCTGAGTTCCCATCGCATAGCATGGACACATCGGCGCTACGGGAACTCATATGTTCCGTTGTGCGCGACGAGCTCCGACTGATGTATGGCACAACTCAACCAGCTCCTTCCTCCATTGCCAGCGTTGTCGGCGACGAGGTGCAGCAAGCGCTCCTGCCTCCATTTCCAATCGGTGAACCTCGCCCTGCTCCTCCTCTTACATCACCAGAGTGTCACCGCCCTACGTACTCCCAGGTGCTGCAATCCTCTCCGCCCTCGTCGCCGTCCCTGATTCCTCCGAACGTAGCTGGGCCGAAAACAGCAGCCCCCGTGATCCAGTACGTCACAGATTCTCGACCGCCTACACGGAAAGCAGACGAGTGGCGTACCCCCGACCGACGGCCGTTATGCTTTCACTGTGGCGAACCGGGTCATGTCTATCGGCGCTGTCCCTACCGTCGACTAGGTCTCGAAGGGTTTTCCGCTGATTCTCCGCGGCCTCGCTACGGCGAACGGCCTCGAGCCGTTGAAGATTTCGTCAATGATCAGCGTCGGATAATTCCGTCTCGTCTGCGACCATCTAGATCAACGTCACCCAGGTCTCGCCCGTCGCCATCTGCTACGAGTTCCTCATGGGCAGCGCAGGGCGGCTCGCCCAGTCCCCAGAGGGAAAACTGAAACCAGCGACCTTCGGGGGTAGGCTCGCTGGACATCGCGGCGCCGGAGACCCCCCATTGATGCGGACACGGAAAGACTACGCATCGACATTGGAAAAGTCCGCGGTTACCGATCATAACACCACCTCGACGCCACCACGACGCACCTGCAACAACGACGAATTGCCGGTGGAACCGACGACGAAACGACGCACCCGAAACGATGACGAATTACCGGTGGAACAAATGACGCAACCACGCACCCGCAACGACGACGAATTGTCGGTGGGACATATGACGCAACAACGCACCCGCAACGACCACGAACTGCCGGTGGAACGGATGCTGCAACAACGCACCTGCAATGACGCACCTGCAACGAAATTGCAGGTGAAGCAGACCGCGTACACTGACGCAGAGCACTCAAAAACTCAGAAGCCTAACATTCGCGAGCAGATTTCGTTGGACATACCCGTAGTACTGGATGGTCGCCATGTTCGAGCTCTGTTGGATACTGGCGCTGATTATTCTACTTTCAGCAGCCAGTTTGCCGCAGTTCTCAAGAAGGTTTTGACCCCGTGGGCTGGCACAAACGTTCGCACCGCGGGTGGTCATCTGATTACTCCTCTGGGCATGTGCACGGCCAGAGTTCAAATTCAAGAATCAACATTTGTGGTAAGCTGCCTTGTTCTGAAAAGCTGTTCGCGTGACCTGATTCTGGGCGTAGACTTTCTTCGTGAATATGGCGCAATTATTGATTTCCGGAATTCTAAGGTCTCGTTTTCTACTGAGAAAGCAGTGGCCCTCAGCGGTGCAAAGCGACCACTCAATGTGCTTCGAGTTTATGAGGACAGTGTCACTCTGCCACCCCGAACCAGCACCTTCGTTAATGTCGAATGCAATTCCCTTAACGATGGTGACGCAATAGCCGAAACTAACGTATCGTTACTGTTGACACAAGGGGTCTGCGTGGCCCGCAGTTTGATACATCTTCACCGTGGTCAGTCCAAGGTACTTGTTACAAATTTTTCGCACGAGTATCGACACCTTTTTCGTGACACTTCCGTAGCTTTTGCCGAACGCATCTCTGATGTCTCCGAGTGCTTGTCCACAGAAACCGTGCCACCGCCCACATTCCTCGACACTCTCGATGTCAGCTCAGAGCTATCGGTCAGCCAGCGTGACCAGCTGTTTTCATTGTTACTTGAATTGAAAGAGTGTTTTGCATCGTCGTCAAAAGTCAATCAAACTCCCATCGCCAAGCACCAGATCGTGACGTTCGATAATGTGCGCCCAATCCGCCAGCACCCCTACCGCGTCTCTTCGACCGAGCGCAAAGTTATTAGGTCACAAGTTAAGGAAATGCTCGAAGATGAGGTTATCCAGCCTTCCAATAGCACGTGGTCCTCCCCGGTCGTTCTAGTTAAAAAGAAAGACGGCACGTTACGTTTTTGCGTCGATTACCGCAAACTGAACGCCGTAACCAAGAAGGATGTCTACCCCTTGCCGCGGATTGACGACTCTCTCGACCGCCTTCGGCGTACAAAGTATTTTTCGTCCATCGATCTAAAAGTGGCTACTGGCAGATTGAGGTCGATGAGCGAGACCGTGAGAAGACGGCCTTCGTCACACCCGACGGCCTTTACGAATTTAAAGTTCTACCTTTCGGCCTGTGTTCCGCGCCGGCCACATTTCAGCGGATGATGGACACTGTCCTCGCCGGCCTAAATGGCAGTGTTGTCTAGTCTACCTAGATGACGTGGTGGTCTTCGCAGAATCATTTGCACAACATCTTCAGCGCCTGCGGTCAGTACTCGAAGCCCTTCGATCCGCTAACTTGACACTTAAGCCACAGAAATGCCACTTTGGCTACCGAGAGCTTAAATTTCTAGGCCATGTCATCAACGCCGCCGGCGTGAAGCCCGACCCTGACAAGATTGCTGCTGTTGCGGAATTTCCGATTCCACGTGACAAGAAAGCTGTTCGCCGATTTCTCGGCTTGTGCAGTTCCTACCGGCGTTTTATCGATAACTTCGCTGATCTCGCTGAACCGCTGACTCAGCTCACCCGGGGAGACACCCCCTTTGTTTGGACTCACGAACAAGAAGCTGCTTTTGCCGAGCTGCGTCTCCGTCTCCAATCGCCGCCTGTTCTAGCCCATTTCGATGAGCAGGGGGAGACAGAAATACACACCGACGCCAGTAAAATTGGTCTTGGGGCGGTTCTCATGCAACGTCAAGAGGGTGTTGAACGAGTCATTGCCTATGCCAGCCGTACTTTATCCCGCGCCGAGACGAACTATTCAACTACTGAAAAGGAATGCCTCGCCATTATTTGGGCTGCTGCGAAATGTCGCCCCTGCCTTTATGGTCGCCCATTTAAATTTGTCACTGACCACCATTCTTTGTGTTGGCTGGCCAACCTGCGTGACCCATGCGGCCGCCTGGCGCGATGGAGCCTTCGCCTACAGGAGTTCGATCTCACTATTGTTTATAAGTCCGGACATAAGCATGAAGATGCTGACACGCTCTCCCGCGCGCCTGTCGAGCTCGCTTCACCAGACACGGATGACACTGGCAGTTTCCTCGGAGCTATTGATGCTTCAGATATGTCACATCAGCAGCGTGCCGAACCAGATTTACGAGCACTGATTGATTATTTAGAAGTCAGCCAGCCACCATACCTAAGTGCTTTTCTCGGAGCCTCTCAACTTTCTGCCTGAGAGGTGGTGTGCTTTATAAGCAGAACTCTAGATCCGAGTCAAGAACCTACCTCCTCGTGGTACCCACAGCTCTGAGAGAGGAAATCCTTTCCGCATGCCACGATGAGCCAACATCTGGCCATTTGGGCTAATCTCGCACACTTTCTAGGATACGACAGACATTCTACTGGCCCAACCTTGCCACTGTTGTTAAGCGCTATGTCAAGAGCTGTCGGCAATGTCAGCGTCGGAAGGTTCCGCAATCAAAGCCTGCGGGCCTCCCCATGCCCATAATACCACCACGAGCACCATTTGATCAAGTCGGCATGGACCTTCTCGGTCCTTTCCCTCGGTCCTCTGGTGGCAACCGTTGGATAATCATCGTCACAGACTATCTGGCTCGCTATGCCGAGACCAAAGCGTTACCTAGTGGTACAGCGTCTGAAGTTGCCCATTTCTTTGTACACCAAATCATACTACGGCACGGTGCTCCTACCTGTATTATTACTGATAGAGGGACTGCCTTTACTTCAAAAATGATGGCCGAAGTCTTTCATCTCAGCGGTACGGCGCATCGAAAAGCTACTGCTTACCATCCGCAGACCAATGGGCTGACGGAAAGGCTTAATAAGACCATCGCGGATATGCTGGCGATGTACGTCGACGCCCAGCACAAGACTTGGGATGCGATCGTACCATATGTGACGTTCGCATACAATACGGCAGTCCAAGAGACTACACGTTTCACGCCGTTTCGCCTCGTTTACGGAAGGGAGGTTCGGACGAGGCTGGACGCAATGCTCCCTTACCAAACAGATACCGAACTTTGTTCTGACGCCGAGCAGTTTGCCCAAGATGCTGAGCAAGCACGCCAACTAGCACGCGTCCACATCACCCAGCAACAGGACAGGGATTCACGCCGGTACAACCTCCGCCACAGACAAGCTTCCTACAACACCGGGGAACAGGTGTGGGTGTGGACTCCTGTTCGACGCCGCGGCCTTTCAGACAAGCTAATTTGCCGCTACTTCGGACCGTATAAAATAGTGCGACGCATCAGTAACGTCAATTACGAGGTGCTCCCGGATGGATCAGAGCACACAGGCCGTCGGCTACCTCGTCCAGAGACTGTTCATGTCTTGCGATTGAAGCCGTACTTAGCACTGTGACTGACTAACTACATCTACAAACTTTTTTTTTAGTGGGGAGGTTGCTTTTGTACACTGTGTGCACGTGTAACTGTGTGCGTTACGCTTAAGGAGGGAGGAATGCCAGGGGGCACTCGGAGTGAAAGACGACGTTGGAGTGAATTGGCTCCGGACTCGCAGGACGTACCTAAACCTTGGACCGTGTAATTCTACCTGTACCGGCTCTGTTAACTTAGCCCCAGTCGCCAACACCGTGACAATATCTAGGCATTGCACTAAGGAGCCAATGACTTGGTTACGGCACGACGAATTAAGAAGAACATTAATGATGTATCTTGGAGCATTGCAAACACTTCTCATAATTAGCTACGTATATTTAACTGTGTGGGGAAATCTGCGCAGCATGTCACACAACGCTAAAGTTCAAGCGCAAAGGCTTTCACTGCGGCTGTAATTTGTCAGTGTGCTAGCTTTGTCTCTAGAGCAAGCCTTATGTTGGGACATAATTTGGCCGTATAACATTGGCTTTGGCATTCTCTATTGCTACTCTCTATAAGGTTAGGTCATCGCATCGAAGCCTATCACACATACCCTGCCAGGACATTGACGAATACCGCTTGCTAGTAGATTATTTTGTCCAACGGGATGAACGCCTCCCCTGAAAAAAAAAGAGAAATAAATAATTGAGAGGTTCATATACATTGTGAACTAGTGTTAATTGGATTTGCGGTTCCGATGAACAGAATTAATTATTGAAGTCCACACGCGGCTACTGTGTCTGTGTAAAAGACCAATAGTGTTTTCTGCCACTATGGTAATAAAAGCCTAATATACTAGGAGGAGGAGGAGGAAACAACTTTATTTAACGCATTACATTAAGCGTTAAGAATGTCCTGGGCCAGGGTCACTCTTTGGGTGTGCTTAGATAAGAGGCCTGCACCAATTTCTACATTTTTCCCAATAACCAAGGCGACTGCTCCTTATCTCAGGTTCTCGTTTGCTTTAATTTCAATGTGCTAAACACCAGTGGTGAGGGTTTTTTTCGGTAACTGCCAAGTATATTTGCACTCTTGAAACCAAGTATTTGTGGCAACTATAATCCTCGTCTCGTGACCACGGCGCTTTCACCACCAAGCCACACAAACAGTTCAAGCGCCGATAAGCCCAAGACTAAACACTTAGGAAATTCATGTATAACACCCACACTGTGTGGATGACACTGCAGTGCCCTTCAGTTCACTGTAAACTGCGTGGAACGAGATTTTACAAGAGCCTTAGAAGTCCAAATTCGCATTCCATATGTCATAGGCCAAATATGCTCACTTGGATTTTTAAAGAGCCGCATACTTATGCGTATTCGAGAACTGCGAAATGATATGACGTAAATTCGCAGAATTTATGCTAGTGTACTTAAAAGCGTATAGACTAATGAGGAAAAAACTTAAATGTGTCGCAGCGTTCGCCAAAGCACAAACAGCGGTAAGCGACGGTGATGCCTGCAATGATATTCGAATTACAAATTGATTCGACGATTGTCTGTAATCAAGTGCGAATTATTCAGCAAAGATTCCTTTTGGCATGCGCCGGCTTTCATTGTTCTTACAGCACTTCAACTCGGATCGCGGAGCAGGACGGAGAAATGCATTTTTTTAAGGCTTTGCATCATAAAACGAATGTGGACAGTATGCCAAGTAGCGTTTTTATATATATCAACGCGTAATGACATGGTCAGCAGAACAGTTTTCTATTTGTGCCCTTTTTGCGGAGCCCACACTAACCAAACGAAGCCGATTTTTCTTTTTTTTTCTCCAGAGCCCAACTTAATTTGAGGAGAAAATGAAACTGAATTTTTTTTCCACGAGTGCACTCTGAGTGGTCGTGGTAAACCTAAAGCTATAATTTTCCCTGGTGCAAAAACCCCTATGAGTCACAATAACCTCATACAAATTCTCATACTAAACTCATACTAAACTGGTACAAATCTCATATCCTCTCATACAAATCTCATTCAACGTATGAGAAATATATGAGATTGTATGCATTTATATGAGTTTAGTTTGAGAAATCTGTTAGAGGTTATTCTGACTGACACGGCTTTTTTCACTAGTGTTTGCCAGCAATATGCCAAATGAATACAATTATTATTGGAACTTGAAGCAAGATAGTAATTATGCCTAGTATTCC
Source organism: Amblyomma maculatum (assembly GCA_023969395.1). Taxonomy (NCBI): domain Eukaryota; kingdom Metazoa; phylum Arthropoda; class Arachnida; order Ixodida; family Ixodidae; genus Amblyomma; species Amblyomma maculatum. The sequence goes on along the minus strand of JAJIZL010032942.1, from coordinate 58,494 downwards.
TTTGGTATTGCTGTTTTCGCCAAAGTGTCTTTTTTTTTTCATCTAATATGCTTGACCCAAATTTTCTTTTTCTTAAGTACCAACGGGTATGGCACACATCCCTGAGCTTTCATACAGGCCTCGATCAAAAACGTTTCTAGCGTCATTTTGTTTTGTCATGCTGCTGGAAACATGCGTCTACGCAATGGTATTTGAATTGTAGAAATACTGCCTGGCTGAGATTGTTAATTCTTTCTCCACTCATGCGAAATGCATTGGTTAAATTGCATAAAATCTCGTTCCTGTACTCCTCTAAGAAATAAAAGCATGTAAGCCTTCAAAACTATTGGTAATGAACACTGCAGGCTAATCAATTGAGAAAACTGCCTTTTATCACTAAAGTTTCCAAGAAATGTAATAAGAACTATTAGATTTGCAAATAGCCTAATTTATTATTCTTTCCGAAAGCTAATAATATTTCCTCAGGGCAGTTTCCCAATTATAACAAACATTTTTCACTATAAACCTAAACTTACAGTTCGGAAATAAACTTCTGAAACCTCTTACGTCTCGTATCTTTAAAGACACATTCATTTTTCCAATACCAAGTCATTATTTTCCAAGTGTATAGAAGTGCTTTTAGCAGAACTGGTTGTACCTGAGCCTTTTGGTACATAGCTAGAGTGAACTCAGCGCAATAACAGCCCATGTTTGTTGTTTATGTATTAAGTGCAGGTGTTACGTCAGCGTAACCATCGATTTGATTTCTTTGAGCCTGTTCCTGTGCTCAAGTCGATATAGCTCTCTCAGCAGATTCTAAAACCTAAGAATTGTTCTTTTCTTTTGCAAAATACTTTACCCACATGCTAACGTATGTTTGGTTTGGTTTGTGGGCATTAACGTACCAAAGCGACTCAGGCTATGAGGGATGTCGTAGTCGAGGACTCCTAAAATTGACACCGCCTGGAGTTCTTTAAAGTGCACATCGCAGAGCGCACGGGCGCCTAGCTTTCCGCCTCCACCAAAAACCGACCGCTGGGGCCACGATTTGATCCCGCATCCTTGGGAACAGTAGTCAAGCGCCCTAACCACTGCATCACCAGAGCGAGGACCGCTAACGTGTTCTTTAGACAATAGCATTTTTGGCGGATTCGGAAGCACAGCTTTCAATATATTTCCAATATATTTCTCAGCTTCTCTGATTACGAACTGTGTCCAATAAAGAAATATGCTCCAAAGCTTGTTTATATGTCTGTGCTGTTTAAAGTATTCCGGTCCGCATCTCCCACCTCCACCGTAGTGGTAGGCATGCGTAGAAAAAGCGAGACCACATAGCAGTTACGTATTTGTTCTTATTGCAAGATAATTTTTTATTGTAATTTGGAGAAATCATTTCTCGAAAAGTTTTGGGACAGGTTTCTAAGGGAAGTTATGATTCTGATAACCAATTTTCGTCATGCATAACTACTGATTTTTATACGTACGGTACCTGAACGACATTCTAGAGAAAGCATTATTCTGGATACCGACGCACGAATTTCAAGTGGGGCCTTGATAAGAGAGCGACCTCTTGTCATAAATGCAGTTTTAATGACGCACTGGAGCACAAAATAAAAACGTTCAGAACTGTATAATAAGTGCCGCAATCAACCACTGTTCACGTTCTACCAGCTAATTTGAACAGACCTCAAATACATTTATATAGGAGCGATTACTTTAACTCGCAACTGCATGACAATGCATGTTTTCAGAGATCTGGGAAGTATAATCAAAGGCTGCCTACAGCAGCAATCGGTAATAGTGATTTCCGGCAGTTGATCGTATTTTTTATCTGAATAAAGATGCTTAGCAAAATGGAACGCATCGAAAGCTGCAGTAGACAAAGCCACGAGATGTCTACTCTCGTATGGTATGTGTCTCCTAAGAAGTAAGCTAGAGCAATTACAGTAAATTACATCGCTGGTTCTTACTTTTACACACCACAGATGACGTCAAATGTTTTTATGTTGATTACAGTGTTATGCGGGAGCGCCTTCATAGAGGGCGCACGTGCATGAAAGCCATTCTAGGAACTCTGAGGCTTTTCTTTATCCAACAGATGGTCATTTGAGATACTCAAAAGGTGCACGTAAATTTTTGTGGAAGTTGGTGCACCTAAATTTTTGTGGAAGCTTGTGCAGAATAGGCATAGTCGTTCTACTTACTCCGTTAGTAAAAGCCATGACGACAAAATGAAAAGGCAGAATCCGAACGCGATCATCTCGATAAGAAGATTATGATTTCGGAGAGCAGGGCAGCAAAAGCGACTACACTTCTTTAAAATATGCTTCTTTCTAAAGAGTATAAATTTGTCGGTTCTACTTCTTGCCAAATTCTATCAGCCTTGCTGCATCTTATTACAAGTGCCACGATGAATTTCTTGTTGCTACGCTATAAATAAGAGCATGTACAGCTTTATGCACACCAGCACATGTAGCGTCAGGAGCGCGTAATTTTAAAAAAGAGCGCTCTATTCACGGCAAGCTAGCACTGCTAGAACCGCGCAGCAATACTTCATGTTAATTTTATGTGAATAAGGTAGCACTGCTAAAAGGGCTCTTTTAATTGGAGGACAGCATTATCTCATGCTAATTTAAGTCAATAAATGCCACACGCTATGCAGAAGTTCCTGACTTGCATTTTAAATCGATTTGTCATCATACATGTTACCGACAAACCTCGTAACTATCCAATCAACGCTTTCCAGGATGTTAGATATCAGCGCGTCAGCGGCAGGCTATTGGTATCTTCCGAAAAATCACTTGCTTATTACAATTAGGCAAGAGAAAATTTTGTAATTTCATAAAAACAAGTGTAAAATATTTGCTCAAATGTCAAAGTCGGAAGACATTTCAGAAATCGGGGACGCTGAACACTGAAGTGTTATCTTCTTTCTGGCTCGCATTTAGGATGAAAATATGTGTGCAGTTTATTATCTAGTTAGTAAAAGGCGGCTTTACTCAGATAGTTTGTAACAATGTACGAGCATTTTTTTTATTTATTTGTTTCATAAATACGGCCGACTGCCCTTTGGCGGCCCAGGCAGGAGTAAATAAAGTTGAAATGAATTACAAAGTTGTGACAAGAAAATAATAGCAACAGTACGATGACAAACATTCAATAAAACAAACAGCAAGCAATGAAAAAAGGCAAATCATCCGACGTCAACCATGCAGGTTGAACAGAGTAAAACAAAGAAGCCAATGTACACTTTACTAGACGCGCTACTGCGATGCATTAGCCGAGACAGCAGATAAGAAAGTTTCTAAAGATACCAGGTTGGTAATATCGCTTGGCAGTTGGTTCCATTCGGAAAAAGTGCGTGGAAAGAAAGAGCCAGATAACGGTTTGGTTCGCATCGCAGCATCACGATAGTCATTTCGCGCTTGTTGCGGGTGTGGCGTGTTGTGTTGTATTGCATATAACTCTCATAATCCAGTTTTGTTTTATTATGTATTATACTGAACGACATTTTCAGTCGGTGCATTTTGCGACGTGATTCAAGTGTGGGAAGCCCAGATCTGCTGATCAAGTCAGATACCGATACCTTCCGACTGCAAGAGTGACAAATAAAAAAGCATGCTTTCCTCTGGACGCCTTCAAATGTTTTTATTTCCGATTTTATGTGCGGGTCTCATACAGCGTCGGCGTACTCGAGCATTGGACGCACAGCTGATGTGTGCGCTGTAAGTTTGGTTTTGCTCGTGCAAAACCAAACCAACTTCCGGCGTTAATTTAATACCCAAAGCGTTTTGGTGATGGTGGTTAAAACATTTATAAATAACAATTAAATGGTTACAGATAGGTGTTTGGGTTAGAGACATATCAGTCTCCTCCCCTCACAATACCAGGTGGATTCCCTATTGCGAGGCCCCATTGGCAAGCAACGCCGCCCGCGTCCGTTGAACCAAGGCCTTTGAGATCTTGACAGCCGAGCAGGGCCGCCTCCCAGTCCTCTCTAGTTGGATTTGGATTGGGGGGAATTGATGGGATTGCCTGGCACGCCCAGACCATGTGGAAGGTGTCAGCCACCTCACCACAGTACTGGCACGCACCATCAAAGGACGGGTTGAAATCCTTAAGTAATTTTGATGAGGAGGCGCTCGTCAGCGCGATCCAGTCTCTTACAAGGAACCAGGTAGCGCCTGTACTCCTCCTTGTAGTAATCGGTGATGTCTTTGAATGTAAGGGCCAGATAGTCTGATTGGGAGTAGGCTTCCAAGGACAGGGAGATACCCCGGGGAGAGAGTGCGCGGGAGGCCTGATCGGCCTGTTCGTTTCCTTTCAGTCCCTCGTGACTGGGTGCCCAAATGCGGTTATGCGGAGTTGTGTCTATGTATCGGCAGCTAGATTGCAGTATACGCCGGGCAAGCGGGGGAGCCCATCCCACCCTATAATTCCGACAGGCCCCACGCGAGTCGGTGATGATGTGTTTCAAAATTGGGAATACTGAGAGCCAGTGCTATAGCAGTCTCCGCGTGAGTTGTGCTGTAGGCTTTGAAAGTTAGCCCGTTAACCGTGTTTGTGTTGTGTACGACTGCAGCCGTATACCACCCCCCGTGGTAAGGGCCGGCAACAGCCACATAATACACGTGTTGCTGGTGACCATAGTATCGCTCCAATGCTTCCGCACGCGCCTGGCGACGGCCGTTATGGTCTTCTTTGGAAATGCTGCGGGGAAGGGGTCGGACCCGGAGGGCGCGTCTCCAGAGTTCTGGCACTCTCACCCTTTCCTCAATGTGGTAATCGTGTTTGACGTGTAGCCGGTTCAAGAAACAGCGACCGGACGTGGTCTGTGTAAGACGCGTGTATTGGCTTAGTAAGTGTGCTTCTCGTAGCTCCCGGAAGGTGTTCATCACTCCCAAAGCCAGAATTTTCTGGTTGGACGTGCTGACCGGAAGGTCGAGAGCCCGCTTGATGACTTTCCGATGGATGGCCTCCAATTGATCCTGATCGTGTTTACGCAGGTACAAGTAGGGTGTCGAGTAGAGGATTCTGCTCGTTACAAAAGCAAGGGCAAGCCGCAGTGCATCCTTGCTTCGTAATCCACCCTGCTTGTTGGAGACCCGCCGGACCATACGGCCCACCTGGTCTCCCACCATGCGAAGTTTGGCCAGAGTGCTGTCAATCTGCGTTGATGGTGTATGAAGAGGCCAAGGACGCGGATCTCTTTGGCCTCCCGGATCGGTCCCGTGAGGAAACTGATGCGAAGCTAAGTTGTGTCTCCAGGGGAGGGACGCACGTGCACAAATTCAGATTTAGCTGGGGCGCACTGAAGTCCGCAGTAGGTCGCGTAGTCGTCGACTACGGTCGCTGCTGCCTGCAGGCAGGACTCCATGTGATCCAGGTTACCTTGCGTGGCCCAGATTGTGATATCATCCGCATAAAGTGCGGGATGTACCCCGGGAAGAGAAGCCAATTTGGAGGGAAGATGAAGCATGGCTAAACTGAAGAGGAGGGGAAACGAGACAGCGCCTTGAGGTGTTGCCCTCGAGCCGATGGTGTATGGCCCGTGTTCCGCAGCATGTATGCGTATGTAGGCTTAGCGGTCTGTAATGAATTGTTTTATGTAATTGAATGTTTTGTTACCACAGTTGGTGTGACTGGGGTGATCGAGGATTACTTCGTGCTTCACATTGTCAAATGCGCCTTTAAGGTCCAAGGACAGGGCTACCTTGTCATGATGGGGACATTCGACAGGATCTAAGATGTCGTGGTGGAGCTGAAGGAGTATATCCTGTGCTGATTTTTGAGGGCGGAAACCTAACATGGTGTCCGCGAAAATGTGCTGTGTTTCGAGAAATTCGAAGAGTCCGTCGCGCACAATTGTCTCCATCAGCTTGCCGACACAAGACGTGAGAGAAATGGGGCGAAGGTTCTCCACATCAATAGGTTTGCCGGTTTTCGGGATAAAGGTGACGAGAGCCGACTTTCAATCGAGAGTAAGAGGAGTTTCTCCGTCCCAAATAGTATTGATGTATTTGAGAAGCACGACATATGCTGCATCGGGAAGGTGGCCAAAAGCTTGTCGCGCCCGGGTGCAGTGCCGCGTTTTATCTTACTTAAGGCCGACCTAAGGTCGTGGAGCTGGAACGGAGTGTCCAGCTCCGTGCTGAGACAATGGACTTGATGTGTACACTCTAGTTCATGTTGAATTTTATGGTTACCCCACGATATTTTACTTAAGTCCCTAAGATGATCGGAAGGCTATTAATATCATAGATGAATTGCAGAGGTTGCTTCTTTCGTGTTACTCTTTTTCCACATTTGGAAGTGTTTATAGCCTTCTGCCAAGTACGGCACCAACTGGAAATCGCTGTTAAGTAGCCACTTAGGAGTGACTGCGCTTCGGCGAATGTAATATTGTGGTGTACAACGCTGGGGGGGGGGGGGGGGGGATCGTTTCTTTCAAAACAATCGATATCATATGCGTGAGTTGGAGGTAAGGTCGTTCAAATAAATAAGGAAGAGAAGCGGCCCAAGGACTGAGCCCTGGGGGACTCCTGAAAATACCGGCGCCTTTGTGGAGTGAAATTCAGATTTGTGAACAAACTGGTGCCGCTATGTAAGGTAGGAATTTAACTATTGTACTGTACTATTTCTTCATTATTCAACAACCGCCTTATCTTTAGCAAAACGATTGCAGTGCGATACCCGATCGAATGCTTTTTCGAAGTGACTAAAAATTAGGTCTACCTGTTCATTGTTGTCCAGTGACATCATAACTTAAATTATGACATGAATAAGCTGCGTCACTGCCACTAAACCTTGCGTTAGGGATTTGATGTGGATGTAATATGTACATGTGATCATTATACCAAGGCTCGTTTGAGTTGGTGTCAACAGTGCGGTGAGAATAAACTGTTCAATGAGTTGGCTGACTATAGACCAACACCGTGTTTACAAACAAAGGGGTCTTCGCGGACGCCGCTGGTACCTGGGGGTGCAAACAGACTTAGCGCCAGTAGTAAAAAATAGAAGCGAATGATGTCAAATAAGATTCTTGATTTCACAGTGGCCATGATGTTGCTCTTTGGTGCATGGCAACCATGAGTATCCTAGAACAGACGGCGGAAATATGAAACATCATTTCTAATGAGAAGTATTTTAAAAACATTTCGAGGCACTTAAGTGACTATAGTAGTGAAATGCGAAAGCCTGAGTTCCCCATTCTGCTAAGCAACCGCCACTGATCAGTAAATAATTAAATATTTAGTTAAGCATAATCAATTATTCGATCATATGGTAGGTAGGCAACTAATTACCTAATTAATTAAACAGCAATTATTCATCAATGAATTATTTATTTATGCAATCATTGATTGACATATCACCATAAAATACACGCATTCGCACATACTGTGGTGGTGCTCTGTGATTGGTCGATACCTTTATGACGTCATCCCGCCTAGGCCAATCAGAGCCGCTGCAAAAGCGGGACACATTTTGTCCACGACAGCATGAGCCATTAAAGGCTTTCGCCTTAATGCCGCGAAACACAGGGTTATGAGTCGATCGAGAGTAGAGCTGAAACACGTGTAAGCAAAACTTCCCGAAATATATTTCTCGTTCCACAAAGAAGTGACGGAGGCACCTGAAGGGTAAAAGGTTCCCGAGTGTTTTGTACCGGAGAGTGAAAACGTAGGCCTTCGTCGTTCCCGGAGGTTGCGTGTTGTGTCGTGTAAGGGTCGCTATACACTGGGCGTTTCTCCAAATCGCGCAAGCTTGTCGAGTAGTCTGACATGCTGCTGTAGGCGTTAATTTACTTAGTAACACTGTTGCTCAAGCTACTTAGCTTGTGTTTCTCGAACGTTATGAGCAGAGAACGACAGGGAGGGCGCACAGTATTAGGCGGCGGCGCAGATAATACGCTTGATTCGAGCGCAGATGGCTGCGGCTCCCAAGAACGCAACCTATGTGAGCGAATGCTTTGGTAGGTAGTCTGATGCGGTGATTGGCTCGTTTACCGTGTTGCATGAGGACAGCCTTGAGCGTAAACATTTGTGTCGTTTGATGAGCAGTAATTGCGAAGAAATTTAGCTTCATGACAGCAAGTAGGATCGCATAAAAAGCTTGGGCGATTCAGAGACGCCAGCGGATAGCCACACTCTTAGCAGCAGGTCCGGCTTCACGGCACACATTTATCGGGTAATTTTAAAAATATATTGCTTCGAAACGACTTGGTATACTCTGCCACAGTCTTATTCAAAGCCTTCACCAACTTTTGTCGACTTTCCACCTGCACCGATGCTCTGCGAAACGAAAACATATTTCAATATATTGCTACGAACACGACAAAGCGGCCGTGTCGCGGGGAGGAGTGCTCGCGCTAGGCACGCTGGCCATTAAAATCCTATATTTCATTGTCATGTCATCACGTCGTTCTGTTTCTGTTGCATGTGTTACATCGCTTGTCATGCCACCACTTAACGTTTGGTTGGAGGTGCGGGTCATCCCCATCCTCGCATTGGAGCATCGACACCATCTGTAAGCCGGGACCGTCGGCCGAAAACCCGTGGAGATCGCCGCACAACTTTGTCCCATCCCTTTTTGCTCGGACCCGACCAGCCGCTCTCCCTAGCCCCGTCCCCAGCCCTGACCACAACAACACACGATGACCAGGAAGAGCCCAAAGCTGACCCGACCGACCCCACGACGAAGCAACCTGACGACCACTCGAGCAAAGACAGCACCCCCGCCCAAACCCTCCGGCTTGTCCAGGGGTATTGGCTTTCGGCAAACGGTGAACATTGGACCTGATTCTCCAAGGCAAGCATTCATCTCATCTCGCATTCATTGTGGTGGCACGCATTTCATCTCCAAGTCCTCTGTCTATGTTCATTTGTGACATCATGCATTGTAATTAAAGCAATCGATCGAGACAATTGCTCAGTGGCCCCGGGTCGTGCTACGAAGACAACGAAGCGGGCAGTGGCGCGGGCAAGGGCGCGGGGAGGAGTGCTCGCGCTAGACCCGCTAGCCATTAAAAGCATATATTTCATCGTCATGCCATCACGTCGTTCTGTTTCTGTCGTGTCGCCGTGTTTCATTGCTTGTCATGCCACCCCGTAACAATATTTTCCTCACATTTGTTTCTGGGGGGTGCAATGTGAAACCAGAAAATCATTTGAAAACTTTGGCTTCCGATCATTCCTTTCGGAGTTAAGCCTTTGGCCCAGCGGAGTGACAGCAGCGCTACCGAACCTTGCTCACGTCGCAGATGCGAGTCGGTCTAAAGCTGTGGGCGTACTCCAGTTATAGGTTAATGAATTTGAAAGTAATCAGTTTTGTTAATCATATTTGCAAATAATGTAATAGTTGCAAAACTTGCGTTAGCAGTCTCGCGAACAGTTTACGTCCGAAAATATATATTTCTTGCAGGTCTAACCTTTTATTATAAATTTGCGATTGTGTTTGCCGAAACATCAGATACACGCAACGCAGAACTGCTGGTATAACTGTTCTATTCACAGCGCACAGAGAGGGTGCTCCCCGCTGCCATTCCGAAGCCACAGTTGCAATAATTTATAGCTTTCTTTACTTCAGCTGTATACCTTCACCGGGCATATCACCGTCGGTAACTTGCCCTATGTTCCTGTGGCTGCTGCCACTTAGTGCTTACTCTAAAACTAAGTAAATTGCTTCATCCATCTTTAGAACCAGTCAAGTTTAGTGCTATTCGAAAATATTGAAGAGGAAACTTCTTAAGTATTGTGTTAGTTATCCTACTACTACCATTACATGGATAGCTATTCCTAACTAATCTTCTATTTCCGAATTGCTGAGGACTACTTTATTTCCGGCATGCTGATTTTTAAGCCAACATTTCTTTGCCAGGTTACGCTAATAATTTGGTTGAGTTTTCTGGGTTTTTTAAGTGACGTAATAACCAAATCGACAAAATATATGAGAAACAATGCAGTGGAGGGCTTTACGGAATATTGGATAACTGTTATTTTAAAGTTCGCTATTATTTCACAGTACACGGTCGACGTCGTCCAGCACACTCAACGCAATACCCACCTCGGTGCGGCTTTTAAGTGGGTCTATCGAGTTACACAGGTCCCCAGTAAAGCTCAATTTTTTAAGGTAGTTTGCATAACCTGTCATCTGCTCCCGTTTGGGAAACTAGTCACTGAATACCAGAATACCTAAACTATGTCCTAAATTGTAATCCGCAGATCATGTCTCGCGGTATGCTACTTTGCAAAAATTTCATTATATTCCTTACCGAGGGCAAAGCTGGCTTTGTGCCCTTTATATAATTATTTCATCATTTCCACACATGGTTCTTTCACACTCACAGCTTCGTTCTGCCTGCCTGCCTGCCGCTTGTTTTGGCTGTGTCCAATATTCCTCCGTATCCATATGAAGGCTACGTATAAGGGTTATTTTACTGTGTCCTTCACTGTACTACAGGACTGATAGCAAGAATACCGTCTTTTTATGACTAGGCACCTAAGGCCTGGCAGACCCATTCATTCAATGGCGTCAAATTCTTATATATTTGTTTATAAAACCAATACAAATTACATTATTAAATGACTTGTAGGCAACGAATACTAAGACTACACGTCAGTAACATTAAAGTCTTCAATATCGCCTTTTAATGTAATATAGTTCCTAATATACTAGCGTTCTTCTGAGATAGTGGTATATACGCCAGATCATGATGTATTGCGTTATCGGGGTTTTGAATTTTTCTATTCACCTCTTACAAAACTCCACTATTATCTCCTGTTACCTGATCCTCAGCGCCTGCTTTTCATCTGTATGGCCTTCTTTGCGTCCTCGCTCGTTACCACGAAAATACACTTCTTGTGCATCACTGCCTCTCATTATCGCTGACTACATAGGGCATTATATCTGAGTAGAACTCATCGGATACTTAAGCTGTCTTATCCATATGCGAATATTATGCGATAAAGGAGTACGTATTCAGATTAACATCAACCATACGCGCAGCCATACCGCTGCCAAAAAAACCTGCAGCTTTTTTTTGAAAACTCAGTATTTAAAGAAAAATAATATCTCCCGACAATTACTATACACATTAATGCGAAATTTGAGCTCAGCTCTTTACGTGTTGTTAGTATGTGCTATAATGAGGCAAACAATAATACAGTGCTGTGCAGTTACGTATATGTAGACATCATCGCTTAATACCTAAACTTACTCTTCCTCTAGGTTGCACTTCAGTCCTTGTTTGTGACGAACGAAGCCTTGATGCCGGAAATATGGTTCTAGATATGCTCTACTTGCTTCTACAATGGCTGAATTCGAAAACGGAGTTTTATGCATTTTGCTTCGTAATTGCATCGCCACGGCAGTGCGAGAAGTGACAAGACAGTGGAAAGTGGTTTTTGGAGAATAATGAAGCTCTTGCTTGCCTTTATTGTCATGTTGGCACTCTTTTATGATTCCGGTACCGTCGATGTCCCCAGACATTGCGTATACGGGGTGGCCAGTTTTTTTTAGCACGAACTCTATACCACGACGAGTTCTAAAAACATTAGGCTTGTAAGAAAGCAGTACAGCATTTTTGTACATGTGATCTAGCTTTGTTCTATGCGCGAATGAATCATCACTCTCCTAATATGTGATATGACGTTTATAATCGCATCACAGTGTTTTGACTTTATCTCTAGCATCAGGTTTTTTCAATGCGTACTTTCCTTTTGACGTCCCTTATTCTAACTCCGGTCTTTACATTATGCTAAAATCTCTCAATAATATACTTTATTATATCTTAAAGAGATTCAATATATTTTACTACATCTATACCAGACTATATCCCTCTGTGGGGTTCTACTCTTTCATGTTTTGACGTTTCTTGGGAAAATGGTTTCCTTCCTCTGAGAGTATGTTTCCTCCAACTGCATCGCCCTCCGTAATATTGCCCCTTAGGTTAAGATTCATTACAATAAATGGAAATTTCTTGACCTCGGATACAATAAAACGCGCGTTCTTCAGTTTTGAACTATTTGCTCTATTCTCTCTCTCAAAGCTGGCGCACTAATGGCCTTAAATGTATTTTTATCTCCTTCGTGAAGCCTCTGCTAACTCAAGACCTTACTAACCTATGCTCACTGCTTTCCATCTTGTCGATGACGTTCACATCGCGAGCGCTGCATTGTGAAATCAATTTCGGTCTCGTTTCACCTTTTTCACATTTACTTCTGGTTCTGTTATTGGGAGAGAATGGATTTACTGTGTTCTGTAGGCCGCTTGTAAACATCGTGTCATAAGCATCCACCGCCTACTCTTGCCCTACCTTGGTTTCGTAGTCGTCTATCAACGCAATCATTGCGTTACTGCGTTTTAAAGCGAGAGCTTTAAAGCGAATGTTAACGAAAAATCAAGTGTATGGTTCTTGCATGTGGCAACTGGCAAGCGGCATGGCAGTGCACTGACCAATAATTATATTGTGTGATGTCACAAGACCACGTGACATAGCCGAGATGGCTGGGGCCAACTGCTTCTTCGCCATTGAAACCAAAATATCAGATCGGAATGCAGCCCTCTGCGACTCTCAGATCCCGAGCCATGCAATCGGCTCTTAAGCAGCGGAGGCATGCTCGTACACTCTTAATCTGATTCCACATATGCGTTAAGAAAGTTCCAGATATAAGTGGAATTTTTTTAACACTTGTGTGAAACCAGGTTAAGAGTGTAGGGCTGGAATGAAGCGCTGTTTTAATAACTATATAGGGTGGTCTTCACACAGTCTGGTAGTTTCGGAATGTAGGCTAATGGGTATGTGCTGGATAATGCTAATAAAGGAATATTAATATATGTGTATATTATTTAAAGTACACAAACAAGTATCTGCAAACGAGCCGACAAGCAGGAACCATTAACGCTGTGCCAATGTAACCTCAAAAGCATAGCTCAAGTGAGCTCATCCCCTATTTTTCCTTCACTATGAATTATTACACATAGCCAGGAAACTTTCATTTACTTAGCCTTCACAATAGGACGCAGGCACTATATTCCTTTATATAACTCCACCTATATCTGAAAGTTTGTTAAGTTTGTTTACTGTTCCTGCAACCATTTCGATAACGTTTTTGGATGCCCGTGCACTCTTTGTTATGTCCCAAAAATATAAATCAGGTTTTAACTTGAGTGTAAATTAGGTTCACGCAATGAAGTCTGAACATAAAATGATAAGTGAATTTTTAACGCGTCGAAAGAGACCAGAAATGCAGACAAGTGAGATGATGATATGAAATTCGAAATCAAAATTGTGAATTCGTCATTGGCTGAGCCGATGAAATGACCACATGTCAATCAATAGACGCTATAGCTAACAGAGTGGACATTATTAAAGTGCACGCGAAGAAGGGTGCGACAGGGTCTATGGGGGATTACGAGATTAGGCAGTTTTCGATGATCGAGGGTACGCAGCTAAAACAGAGCCTCCTAATTGGTTATATATGGCAGTGGTTTCTCGCCCTGGGAAAGGTGAAAGTGATCATTATGATGATGATGCTTAAAATGTATCATTAATAAAACGAAGGCCTGCAACATACAAACACCTCCGGTTCACTGAACAGCACTGATCGAATACACTGATTCTGTAAGATCCAGCACTGGACATAGTGGGGTTCACAATTCAGTGTTGTCATTTCTTAAGCCGAGATTCTTATCATTACCTGTTGCCCTGCAGGTCAAACCACTGCCTTCAAGTTGCTGCCCAGCCGCATGAGACTGATGGCCGGGAGATTATCATTGTATTCACTGAAGAGATGGCATCCATCTTCTAATCAGGGCTGCCCAAAACCTAGTGTACTGAGGAAGTAAGCTGTCGGTTGTGATCACCGGGAAAGGCTGCATCCATGACCTTACTGCGCTAGCCCATCGAAGTGTGGATCCTTCTATCTGCAAGACAACTAGATCACAATTCTAGCCATGGCTGTTTACACGTGAAGGGTACTCAATTTTTTCTACATCGGTCGAAGGCTGGTGCTGATGACATGTGTTAGGTACATCTTGTACCTGTAAGTCTTCCCTGTTTTGAAGGGGTAGTGATAGCAAAGGTTTTGCCAGAATTCGAAACAAAAGTACATTTTCTGAAAGTGCACTGTTGTCGAACTCGTTGAATATTTTATTAGGGCTATGACTGAGCGAACCTCTTAAAATATTTCCCGAATCCTCAACCGCGCAAAAATTTGTCAAAAGGCGCTGTTATCGCCTATGGCATATAGAACTGCTCAGCCGTATTTGGAATTGATCTTTTTATTTGCACTCATCCTAAATTACATCCGCTGGTTTCTGGAATGAAGTCGTATACCAACTACTCAACGTAACGGGGCAGCGGAGTGTTATTGCGAATGCACAGCAGCTGCCTGGGGTTCATCCTATGTCTGCGGCAGACACAGTCTCTGAAGCATTGCGATCCTCATTGGCGACGGCGGCACTGCAAGAATCAAAAAATAAGGCTTAAAATATATTTCAGAAAGTGGAAATATAGTTACCTTAGTTACGTTTCAGTTCAGTTCAGTCGTTCAGTCGTGACCGACTCTTCGTGACCCTATGGACCATGTCACGCCACGCTTTCCGGTTACCCACGCATAAGAGGCAGTTGACGCCAAAGACATTTCCTTATATTCTAAGCCATGCATGAAGTACATTTGTATTTTGTATTTCATGCATGAAATGCATTTGACGCCAAACGTATTGTTCTTGAGTTTTGAGCCCACTTTAGTGAGCGCGGAAAAGCATTTATTTCTATATAACATTTTGGTAACTGTATTTTCATGCAAGGCATTATGACATAATTACTAATCTTTCTTCAGGCTTGAGGTCACATTAGTAGGAAATATAAATGAAAGATTGCATTTATGTTTCCAATGTTTCCTATATCACTACAGTAGTGGCTTATAAACACGAGCATCGGCCTAAATATCGGAAGTGGCAGGCTCTGTCATCAAGAATGCGTTTATTGCTTGAAGTAGTACCGACCGTACCTGAAAGGAGTAAACGTCTCCCCGTGCCTTGCGCTTGGCACTATTTGAATGGAACTCTTGGGAATCTATTTTTCCCAACCTTACCTTCTAAAGCTAACTTCTATAAAGCTATCTGTCTCTAGCTGTCCTTGAGCCGTTTATAATGCTATCATCCACCAAGATGCTTTCTCTGCTTCTCGTGAACGTTTAATTCAACTTTTCCTTCTGAACGCAAAGGTTTCTTTTTAGCTGAGGATATTATCTGAAGTAACGCCCCTTGCTACAAAGTAAATGTTGCGCTTACTTTACAAAATTGGGGCAATACAGTCGTGGGTACAGCTATCATCGCTGACTTCTTAAAGTTTAAAACTACATGGACAAATCTCTACCTAAATGCAAAAATGCATTCATCGACGCTTATACCTTCATACACTCCTTACTCTTCCCAATGACTTTTCTACGTCATCAGCCATTCTCCCTCATGCCCGAATTGTCCTGAACCATATGCTAACTTAGAACACTGCACATTTTCGTGCCCTATTGTAATTCACTCTCCTTGGTTTCCAAACCCTTCTCCCCAACTTGGCGGGCTTAGTTAGCCTCTTACCAGCTGAATGACCAGTTAGCCTTGGTTATGCTGGCCCAGCGGCATTCTCGACGCTTAATACTGCAATTCATTAAAGTTTTTCTTCTCCTCCATGGTGCTTCGGAGGCTATTAAGATAAATGACATGAAGTGCATAGATGAAACCTTTCGTTTTACATTACCCATTCTAACTGACTTTACGTTTCGTTATATTTTATGTTAGCATAACGAAGTTATACTTATTTTACTTTTAGTTAATAAAACGCGAATATTTATCACAGGTGGACTCGCTTACTTCGTGCCCAAAACCCGAGCCAATTGTTTCACTTCCCGCGCCGAGCCAGCACAACTCCTCCGGATTCTTTTCTCATGCACTCTGGGCTGGCTGGCAGCTCAAGTTGTGCTGGCTCGCGGCCTGGAGAAGCAACTTCGTTAGAAAGGAAGATCTGATGTTCAATTTTAATTATAACTCCTTTTATATTTTGGAACATATAGTACTGCTTTTGTTGCAATCAATTTGTCTGCATTTTACTTAATTTGGCGCATTCAGAGAAAAAGACATTATAAGCAATAAAGGTAATGAAAATCCAATAAAGAAGACCAGAGTGCGAATTTGAATATTTATCAGCTGAATTATTCATGCTACTTCCCCTGACTGTCCTACCTCATGAACCATAGGATGGCCATCCTTTGGGAAGACTGTCTCAGACCCTACGCTGCTGGCTCATTTCCTTCGATCTGCATTGCTTTCTAAACAACAAGAGGACGTTGAAAGCATCTCACAAAATTTCTAGCCACTGCCACCACTAACATAATTTCCATTTCAAACTGTGTTCTACGACCTACTCAAGGCGAACCAGCATGAACATGAGCAGAAGGCGCGACACCGAGAAATTATATACACGATAGCGCGCAGTGTTAACCCACGAACCCTCTGAACCGGCAAAAAACACAAAATACAAAATGTAAGCACACGATACAGTTTGTTTTCTGTGTATTTCGCTGGCTCAATATGTTAGATTCGCACCTAGTAGGATCATCTCCACATTATAGTTGACCACCTATTACCACAGCTTTCCACCTTTAATTATGCGCAGAAGAGAGGAAAATTACATGTACAACCATACACGCTGCCTTATACCCCTCACTACGTAGCTGATTTAGTGATTTGCTAACCTTTTCATTATCGTTAACAATGAACCAATGAGTACCAGTCAAATATGTTCGTTGCGCGCACTATTAAAACAGTTATGAAAATCCAGTCATCTTAAAATGATATTTACCCCCTACACAGACGTCGCTGTCTACTCTTCCAAAATCGCGTCGCTTTTGTTGGCATAAGCAACCAGTTCGATATGGCTGCTCTTGCCTTCAGCCTAGCTACTGTCACTCTAAATTACATCCATAGCGATTCAAGGTTTGCGGCGAAAGAAATATGTAATCTTTATTCCGGCGATTTTTATTCCGACTCGACCAATCCCACCTGTAAGTAAACCCACTAATGACGTGTCGTAAGTTTCGCGTGCACAGTGTATCACAACATTTAGAGAAATGTTTATCCTTCTTGCAGTTCCCCCTCCGCCATGGCTATTCAACGTGCCGGGTCCATCCAAATCTTCAAGCTCATGGCTGCCTGACATCGCGTTTGGTAGGAGCTGCCTAATAGGCCCTCTCCCTCCATATTGGCACCGCAGCGTTGGTGCAGCCTTTAAGGTGCTCGACTACTATGACCATGGGTGGGCAGCGAATCCGGGCCGCCGCGGCCGCTTTCCGATGTAATTGAAAAGCTACACGTCCATGTGCTGTGCGATTTCAATGCACATTAAAGAACCCCAGGTGGCCGCAAATTTTGGAGCCCCTCACTATGGCATTTCTCGTAGCCTGGGTCACTTTGGAAAGTCAAACGCCGTAAACCAAACCAACACATTTCATATGGGACGGTGATATCAAAATCAGATAGCCAGGACCCTTGAATTCACGTTATCCCTAGGCCAAGCAGGCCTTAAGTTTACATACGTTACTTGTACAAGCTATCAGGCAAATCCGCAAATGTATTTGTTTAGCATTCTTAGAATGGCATATTTTGCTCACTGACAAATTTTTTAGAGAAACGTTTTGGAAAGCAGTACGAAAGCATCATTTCATTCAAGCGACTTACCGTTGCAGGGCAGAAATGAATGCCGCGACGTGGCAGATAATCGGGGTGAAATCCCGCTCTGATGGAAAACCAAACGAATAAAATGATGGGTGAAAATTTCTGTGCAAGATATTCTAAACTTTTCTCCCCTCCACTTTCTTCAGCCGAGAATATTGCACTACATTCGCGTAGACCCACAATACTATTAACAGTGGATTGATTTTTTCTGAGCCATTTAATATTCCAGTCCTAAACCATGGTCCAAAATTACATCCTTCGGCATTGTTAGTTTTCGTCGTTCGCAAGTCGGCCGCTGGGGCTTTTCAGTCGCATCACAATGGTTTTAACGCTTGCCCTATTTTATGCGGATACATCACCGACGCTCTCAACTCACACTCCTCACTGGTACAAAAAATAGACGTATAAGTGTCGCACTCCTCTCAAAGTAATTTATGTTACCATAGGCTTGCGTCGTGACACATTTTGCACTCGGTCACGCATTTTCGTACCCCTCAACAACGGCGACGCACATTTTCATAAATGAAGGGGTTTATTGTTTTGTACTATAGGGATTTCTGCGACGTTGAGGCTATTTACATTACAACTCTTTTTCTTGAGATTCAACTGACTGCCAGATGTAAGGGTCAATCGCACTAAAGCAGCAATTAGTAATAAGGCTTCAACGGTTGCTCAGCCTTCGTATACATTCACACAAATATCGCTATTTAGGTAACGAATGCCCTGTGGGCCACTGAAAAAAAGCACTTTTCAAGGCATCATCGAAAAGTGATGCAAAGACAGTCGATATGTATCAGACAGGCCTATACACAAAAAAAAGAATTTTTATCGTTTTGGTATTTGTACAGAACAATGAGGAATATGGAGGTAGCCCTTTTAACATAGATATTTACTGTATACTGAAACCCGAAAGCCATTTACTCGCAGCTTTACTTCAGAGAACCTCCAGGACCCTCACCTCCTTCTTGTCTATTGACTATGCCGTTACAAATATTGCCCTTCCAAAATGAACGCGCTGCGCAAATTTTGGGAGCAAGCGTAATCAGCAGATATTACCATGTATCTGTGTGCACAATATCACTACCGTGACACCGCAGATTACGGCAAGAGTTTACAGCTTAAAGAAGAATGCTCGCAGAAAATATCGCCGCGAGAATGGCCAGACTTCATGGGAAGGACTTTTGTAGAAAGCCCGCAGCATGTAGGAGGCGCCACGAGTGAATTGCCGTAAAAAAGAGACCGCGCGATTAGGAGGGGAAAGGACCCCTAGTTCTATGTTAGTATTTATAGAACACTTTCGTTGACGTCAGGACAGTAGAACAAAGCGGTGTGCAGGATGCACATTGACCCATGTCCCTGCATTAAAAACAGTGGAATGAGCACGGAATGAGAGCTGCGATTAGTATCACGGAATAATTTTAACAGTCTCCGAGGCAGGTGGATGTGGCGCCATCGAAAGCACAGCACAAGAAAGCCGGGCGAATAGGACAAGAGGAAAAGTAAATTTATACCTGTATTTTTCACGCGACAAAGATCAAGTGTAAATAATACGGCAGGTCAGGGAATGCTGCCCACGGGAACGCTTGAAAAATGTTTATTGATTCGATGGTGTCAAGCTATTCCGGTACAATAGAGCGGTGTTCAGAGCACAGGGGGACTTTTCTCCATGCAGCAGCAAGTAAAAGCGGTGGCCAGTGCTTAACAGCGAAGAAATTCGTACAGTGCCAGCGCAGTTGTCACACGTGGGAACCATGTAATTAGGAGGGAACAGGGTCAGATACCTGCGTAAGCATTTCTGCCCTCACTTGCTTTAAACCACAAATATTCGGGAAATTCGCGGCATTCTCCGTACGTGGCGGCTCGCGAAAATGCCGTAGCTTCAGGGAAATCAGGGGGACAATAGAACGGTGTTCATGGTACACGTGGACACTTGTTCTGCAGTAGAAAATAGATGGAGAACACTGTACTGGCCGTGATTTATGACGGGGAGATTTGTGGCATGACCCGGCATGGGAGGGAAGGACTCAGAAGCTTAGGGAAGCGATATGCAAGTAGGATATAACAAGATCAAATGCTTTGCTTAAAAGCTTGATGTTTCTGGTCATAGAATCTGTGTGTTGTAAATAACCGGACACGTCGGTTGCATTGTTTTCATTTCAGGCGGCCTATGAAGGGTTCATAGATTCAAAACCATCCGTGGGATGCTGTAGAACAGTATATTTGGTGCAAGTTAGCTGTTGTCCCTGCAGTAGAAAAAGGAGAATCGATTCAGCTCGCGTTGCTGTGTGGCTGAGGGCTGAGCATATAGCTCAAGGCCTCTCACTTGCATTAATGACTACACCAGAGAGGGCAGTGATTAATGCATGGATCCTATCTCGCCACCTTCTAGCGTACTAATTAGCAACCGTTACTTATCGACGAGTTATTCAGTTACACAATATTCCTGAAAGATACTCAGTGACGCACATGCATTTTTCCTCGGAAGAACAGTTGTCGAGAATATGCAGCGAATGTAGTCGGCCCTTAGTGGCTTTTTCGTGTTCTAATTATTCATTCCTCCGCTAAAAGATGATAATGTTGAAAGCAACCCTAGATATTACTCTAAGGATATCTGATTTTCAAAACAAGCCAAAGAAAAAATTTCCATCCTTCATATTTCATGTAAGCTAGCGTCGTACAGTTCGTCTCAAACGCTTCGTTGAGACACTTCATGGTCGACTAATGAACAGCGTAGCTTAGCTGAAGCACAGTCTCAGCATTTTCCAAAAAAAAATAAACATCGTTGTTCTTACGATGTTTCGCAGGTGCACATTGGCGAACAATAGGATGAATCAGGATAAGTGTTTCATAATCGTACACACACCGCTGTGTCTATGAAGTTAAGGTTCTCAACTAAGAATCCGGAAAGTCCGGTTTGTTTTGATATTGGACGCGACCGATGCATTCCGATGAGGTCGAAATGCCACTCATATCTCCTCTTTGAGACGTCTGTAAAGGAAAAAGATTTCAAGATGATGTAAGTTATTCGGAGCTCTCCACTACGGCCTTCCTGAAAAGCTTGAGGCTATTGGGAAAGTTGGTACCGGTATGACCGAATCAGTAAATGTGTTCCCAGACGGTTGGAAACTATGAGGCTTCGAAGACCAATTTAGGTGGTTGGCTGACACGGTGACTCAAAGGTGATCATTTTGATTCCTAGGAATCAACTCATAGTGGTCAATTCTCATGCACTCGAATGGTCAGCTTTCGGACAGCAAGGGTTACATGGGTTCATAAAAAACGGCGAGGGTGTGTTTAGAGCTTTAACAATCCGGGCAAAAACGAACGTCATGAAGTCCGAAATGGTACTTCCTGCGCTATTAGCAGCGGATTTGACGACGCTTGTAGTTTTATCACGCCTGCATGAGCGCACAAGATGATCTTAGAAGAAGGCTAAGAAATTCATGCAGAAGCGGCGAGGGCCTCTTGGCAACCTCATACCTCTATAACTGCGTTGATTGCTAACGACATAGCCTATTCTCACCAGCTACAAATTGGCAGCTTTACCGGTAGAACTCAAAACGTGAAGCACATAAATTTTGTTGGGAGAACACCAAAACGTAAAGCAATGCAAGGAAGTTTGTGCACTCTGAAGGGCATGTCAGTGAATCGAGTCATGTGAAATTGTGGGTCGAAACAGCATCGGGGTTAGGTGTCAGAGGTTAGCACGGCAATGTAGCAGCGTCATAACGCAGAAGGCTATACCCTTAGCGAACCCGTATGTCGTATAGGCGTACTGGAAACGCAGATGATTAAAGTAACCTGGAGGGTCTTTCAGAGAAGCATCTATCATAGGCAATTGCAACCTGTCGCTGAAAATATAATTGATAGACACCACAAATTTGCTAATTGGCTAAAGGATCATGAAACACCCTCTACTGTAATGAAATGTCCTTTTTTTTTTCTTTTGTGAGAGAATGGCAGGTATAAATCACACTCATCGAAGTCTGCCTTCACTTCTACATTAGCTGAGTGTCAGAGTGGGTATTAACATAAGCATTGGGTCAAAACAAGGCAAAGATTGGGGTTCCCCAAATTTACTCCTTCATAAACGATTGGTAGACCGTCCAGAAGGACCCCTGCCTAGAAAGCCAGAAGTGGCTGGCCCGCCACGCGTTTACTGCAACCTCATCCACATGGACCGTGGACTGACTACCACCTCCTCGTGACGCTAACCAAATGAGCAATAAAGATGTTTTTCTTCTCCAGCATGTGGGTACATGAAAGGAGCAAGGGCACAAGCAGATTTCCTCAAAACGCATTTGACGTTAACCCACGTGCCAATTATCCTGCGCAGCTAAAGCGGGATGCGATTTCGGAGAAGCCAGCTACGGCAAGAACTTAAGCAAGACCATGGAGAATGTCCACGCGGCTTCAATATGGTGAGCTGTCATGCATTGAAAAAACGTTCTTTTTTGTGCAATTGCAACTCAATTTTGGGGAGTTGCTGCATCTTGTGCTCTAAAAAGAAAGATTGACGGAAGCGCTAGCGCAATCGACAACCTTATCAAACTAAGAGACATTTTTGCCAATTCATCGCACTGTGAATGATTTCTACCCAGCACTGGACCGTTTAGGCTGTGTTACAAGGTTTCTGGTTCGCTATTACAGTCCTAAAAGCCATTCTGTAGGATGAAATTATTTGCAGGCGACTATCCTCCGTCGTTGGCACCTCGTGCATCAGACCAATAAATGAAAATAGTTGCGTTCTGTGAAAGCTGTCGAGGGCATCGTTAACACACGGAAGATTGTTCATCTTGATCATCCTCATGAGCCGGACCTAACCAGCGACGAAAGTATATATTCATCAGTAGTCTGAATTAGTACAGTAAAGAAGACCCATCGGCTTTATGAAGGCTGCATGACAGCACTTCTAAGCAAGTCGTCCACTTGCTCGATGATGGCTTGGCCTTGAGTGGCCGACTCATGATAAGGGCGGGAGTTCAGCAAGGTAGCATATGCCGGTGCTGATGCAATCGGTTACGACCGAAGGTCATGAACCTAAAAGAAACGCGGGAGTGCACTTCCAACGTGGTACTTGGTTCTTTTGTAAATTTAAGAGCTTGCGATCACAGTAAAGGAGCTCGCTTCCCTCACAAAAACGGGAATCCCCCTTAAATCACTTCAGGGCATTGTCTACTCCAGCATAAACCTATCATATAGAAAGGTCTCAAGTCTTATTTTAGTTTTGCTGCAGCAGTCGATCTCGAATACATATGGTGATAGCAGTAGTGGTTATTATATGCTACGTGTGATTGTGTGTATATGCCTCACTCGATCGTGGACACTAATTAGTATTTAAATGGTGTCGCCATGGACCAACTGTCGGCAGACCCCGCAGAGCTCACCCCACCTGAACCAGAAACAACCTTAACCTGTAGAAACAGTTGCTCACGCGTTGGTCATAATCCTAATGAATATTTAAGCAATGAAAACCTATAGTTTCAGTTTCAAGGACGTTTGATACACAAGGTTACTAGCGTCGATATCATCACTACCGGCCAGTGCATTTGCTTTGAAGGGGAGCTCCATCAGCATTCAGCAAATTGTGTTTACTATAAAGCTTCAAACATACTTACTGGCAAAATATGAACCATGTGGCCAAAATCAACAGATATATTCCGTGTAAACGCATCTAGATTGCTATTTGAACACTTCCTGATATCTCTTGACTTCTTCAGCTTCGCAGGCTCTTGCTGCCAAGTTGTGCTGCAATTCTAAACTTCAAAATTGTCTTCCACGTATTGGGTGCACTCTCATGTGAAGTCATTATAAAATGACTAAACTTTTCACCTTCAAGCATAAAAATTGGCAATCCTTGTGGACATGCTAAATAATAAATTGCAAAGCCTTCCTGGAAGATATTCTGTGACGAATATTCGTCTCCGCCTGAAAGGACGGTTTTCGAAAGTAAGTCGCGTGCGGCCCCGCATAGTTTACTCAGAGCTTGCTCTTGTGAGTTTTTGTGTTGTAATATAATGATGTTGAAAGCAAGCCTAAAATATTTTCTAAGCTAAACGAATCTTTTGACACAAGAATCGCAGAACATTTGCAGAATTTAAAGCATTGAACGTTAGTGCTTTAAACTCCTCTTTCTTCACAGCTAATAAGACAAGAGCACATAAGAAGTTTCTGATATTCGTTGCTCCTTTCAAAGCGCAGTGTTCTTGCTAGCTGGCGACCCAGTTAATATCGTCAGTAACTCTCAGTGCCGCATTTGTCGTCATATACGGACACGACACTTTTACCAGCGTCCTCACTGAATCACATAAGTAAATAGTGTTTCGTTTCCTATTAAATTCATTTCTTCAATTTGTTTTGTTTTGATGACCTTTCGCCGCTTTTATGGCTCTTGACAATTCCAAGCATTATTGGACCTCTCTTTTAAACTGTGAAGTAAATTTCGTTCCTGTTATACACCTTGCAAAATGTTTACCCTGCTTTTACGCCATCGGGCCTGTCGACCTCTCCGCCTCATCTTCACCGATGACGTGTTTGCTTTTGCAATGGTCTTCCTTAAAATAGGTTTACTTTGTCAATACTCAAAAGCAATAGCTTCGTGAAGGCTCATCATGTATTAGCATCACTGTCGATAGGTACCAGAGTGCATTTTTTTTCCGACTCCAAGATCGCATTTAATGTTATCTACAAGCTCTTACGCTTACAGAAATACGGCCTTTGTCTAGTTCGTGAAACCGCTCGAAAAATTTTAAGTTATTAAATAAATTCTGCTTCCAGAGCTCACTCTTCGGCACTGTATTGATGCAATTCACAGATTTTTGTTCTATAGGCTGGCTACGGAGAGCAAACTGCTTTTAAATGCACAGCTAAGTGGAATACTAAAACCAGCATGACTAATCAGATTAATTTGCAAAAGAAATAGCGTAGGCATTTTATAGCGCTTAAACATTAGGCAGTTCTGAGAATTTATTAGGCCAGAATTCGAAGATGTGAAACTGAAAAATATGACAGGAAACCTGCTCAGCACTACACTGTGCGATGGCATGGCGAAATGCTATGTGCTGCTACAGTCTATTTTTTTTTTCTCTCAAAGCCTAACTCAGTAAAAACAGTAGTTTCCTCCATATTGTAGAGTATTACACCAATATTCAGTGCCTGCTAGGCTCACGGGGGGCTATTCTTTTTCGTAAGTATAGGACGAGCAAACAGAGTATCCACACATGTCCATAGTAAGCAAATCGTTTATACATTAAAATCTAATGTCACAGAAGTTTTCATTATTTATGCATTCCCGTTCGTGGCCGAAATGTACGCTGCCGAAACGCTCGTTTCATCCTGCCATTGGTATGTGCATAATTGATGCCTTTTTTCAAGAAGATATGCACTTCATAAGCGGCATCTTCATTTTTAATTTGCACAACCTCGAGTGCTGTTCTCAAAATGCGAGCAGTAGGACAGCCGTCAGCGTTTTGACAAGAATGCTCAATAAAATTTATGCTCCGAGAGTAGGTCAGTTTTGAGGTACAAATAATATAAAATAAATATTTCTGCTTTATTATAAAAAGAGAACTTCTAACCGCCGGGCTACAGGTAGGCCTCTCCGAAGAGATTATACAACCTCACTGTGGCATTTTTTGCCTGATCTCAGACTCTCTCACGGGAAGTGTGAAAATGAAGCTACCTACCTTATTGTTCTTGATTTCGGTGGCACTTATCGTACTTTCAGAGTGAGTGCATTTGTTTAAACTAAAATGAACTTAGACAGCATAAAAATATATCGGTAAAATAACTAGAATTTTATAGTGTATTTACTGAGTTTTTCTAATCTTATTCGTATTTGATCATTGAACGTATGTGTCAGTTTTCTTAGTTTTCTGTGCAAAAAACTATATAGTCTAACTAGCCAACCTTCTTCCGCAGCAGCAATGTAAGCATATTTTCGCAATCCTCTTCTGTCTGAACGGAGCATATTTCTTGGCCGCATTAGTATGCCTTGTTGCCATTTTGTTTTCCTTTTGACAGTTGGTGTTTTAGTTCAGAGGTCTTTTTATCCACCATGCACACAATACTATAAAATCTGACGAAAAACGTTTTTCTCAAACAACATTGCGTTATATACATTGCCATGCACGTATGAAAAACTAATTAATACATTGTAATGTTAGAAACATACGGCCTTCTGTAACAACCATTCGCGAATATCTGAGCTATGTAGTCATTACACGTTTCTGCACGGTATAACAAAATTTAAAGGCTAGCAGGTTACTTAGTTCATCATCAGCCGAACTATACCCGCTGCAGGGCGAAAGCCTTTCCCATATATTCCTCCACCTAACCCGGTCCTGTGCTAGCCGCATCCACTTGACCGATGCAAACTTCTTAATCTCACCCGCCTACCTACCTTTCTGCATTTCTAACGTTCTGGTTACTTAGTTAATGCAATTTAAAATAATATTAAGCATGCCTGATAAATTTAACTCATCAAGCATCTTAAGTATTCCCAATTTTCCAACAAATGCACTTTCAGTTGGCGTAGGTGCATCCACTGCTATTCTCACTTCTAGCCCGTCACTTACTCTGGGCATGTATCAGCAGGATTGCCATGCATATTCCGAGCGGGTGCATGTAGGACACGTCTTTCTATTTGAATAATGTGAGATTCCAATAAATTTTCTAAAACGGCATAAATATAACGAAAGTTTGGCTTCGAAACATGCCACAAATTACTTCAACGCTATGCATGTGGTGTATGCGTAAATAGTATGATGATATATTTTCTCCTCCAGTTGTTCATCAGTAAACTTCTACGCTAAAGTCTCTCTTTATTTTCCAGTGGGTTAGTTTTTTTATTCTTTTGAAAACCTTTCAGATGGGGCTGTATATTTCTGTCCACGGTTAGCTCTTGCGCATGCAATAAATAAAATTACAGATTAATATTCAACAATTCAATGTCGTCTGTAAACCATGCAAAGGTCGGCATATTTAACGCGATAACGTTATAATGGTCATCGAGAAAAAAATGTATCATCAATTAGGTATTATATAACTGGCTAGAGGATAGAGACGTCAACAGACAAACAGTGACAGCTTCAGGTTTCGACACATCTTTAATATATCATGACTCCACCTATAGTAACATCGAGAAAACATGTGTCGCGAATCATTTCTGACTGTGCAGACTGACGCCTAGACGTATACCAGCACACCATAAAAAAATGAAGCAAACCTCGATCCTTATTCGTAAATTACTTGCACCGTTAGTATACGTTCACAACCCGTAACATAATTAGTTGGTTCCGTGAGTTTTTCGACTACTCCCCCTGAAAACACACAACCTTATCATCTTATTTTCTTTTAATAATCAATTTGTGTTTTGTTAGACTACAGGCACATTCTCTATTATGCCAGTCAAGGTTGATGCACTGAGCATTCACTAATTAAGAATACCTAAATCAGTAGCTTTCCTGGTCGCTTGTCACGGAGCCATGCCATGATCAAAGGGGTCGTTGCGTAAAAACGCGCATTCGGATGCGGCGTGCTGCTTGGAGGGTTTCGCGGTGAAAAATGCAGGAGGCTTGTTTCCGACCAGTAGCTCAATATTATATCGGTTTCACTTCACTCGCAGTACATTCGTGAATACGGGAGCAATATCAGTTCTCCGGTCTCGATAATAAATTTAATATCTGATAAATCAGACATGTAAACGTAGCTATACTAAATAGTATGGGCATTGACGAAGTATGGAATAAGAGTGGCTCGTTTAAAAGTATTTGTCCAGGTAAAAATAAACCCTCAAAAAGCTAATGTATTGTAATGAAAAATAAACTGTTGTGTTAATTGTACTGATTTATCTATGTAACTGTTAATTAATTCAGGCATATGCACCACATTTTTATGCTCATCAAAGGAGCAGAAAAATACGCTTTACATTGAAACCCCAGGTGCTGAATCTCTATGTTTGTTTGATGATAGGGGACACTTGATTCCATTAGTTAATATTCTTTCTACTGATTACCAGCCATTATTATTCAGTCTTTGGTGCAGATGATAGTGCTGTGATGAGTGAACTCTCATGCTTATTTTAGAAAGCTATCACGATCTCCCTTACTGTATTATTAGAATTTAATTAACATCAAAATGTCTGACTTCATTTGTTTAGAAAGCGCTGGTGTTATTTGCTTATTGAGAAGGGGGTTCGAAGCATCTGATCCAGATATGAAAGTATGGCACATTTCGAGAATCAACCTGATGTGCGAAGGATTGCTCTCTAATTTTACAAAATGCAGCACAATCAGGTTACAAGAGCGCGCGGTTTATGGTGGCAGCTGAATTACTGAAAAAGAGAGACTTTAGTGGCCTTTTGTAGGGAGTGGCAGTCTGATGGTTGAAAGGTGAGCATTCAGTGTACGCTTTAGCTTAAACCCGTGGTGATCAGCGCCTGAAATCCTGTCGCTTAATTACGGGGGGGGAAACGTCACTTTTGGGCGCCCACTGGCGAAAGTGAGACTCCGACATATAAACCGCTCTACCCCGCCCTGCATCTACATATGCCTGCCAAAGCTTTAACCACTTGACGCCCGCTGTCGTAGCCTGTACATTGTATCTTCCACTGCATTGCATGAGCCTTACTGGCTGACTATTTCTTTACGACCTCAAACCAGCTAAGACACGAGGATCGGAGCTGAACACTCGTGATCTTCCCGGACATTTATTGCAATAGCAAGGAGTCCCACTGGAGGAAGAAGTGGGACTTGCGTCCTGCTTTATCATTAGTGAAGTGCACTCACTGACCCATAAGATGTGCGGCGCGATGAAATTACAAGGCATGGCTAAGTTCGAAAGTATTCTGATCACGGCATATGAAGAACTGGAGAACGGGAGCGCCAATTAGCGCGCTTGGTGGTGTGCAAACGTATCTAGATACCTCCGTATATCAGCTTAAAATCCAGCCTCGGACAACTCCGTGCGTGTTTATGAGAGGAAGATAAAACAAGCACACAAGCACATAGCAGGCTGAAGATGCAGTATTGGTGGCTGCACAGACATTGCGCATGCGGTGATCAGTAATGGCGAAGAAGGAGAAGCAGTTAGTGAAATGATTGCTCCCCAATTCGTTTTCTTCAGCTTCCTTTAGCCTCGCTTCTCAATTTCTAGCAGTCGAATTTCGTTATCACCCGCGATCATCGTTTATGTTTCCATCCTCCCAATTTCATTCCTTCAGAGTGCATTTTAAGAGATGTAATTTTTGTAATGAGCGGACCAGCAAAGCAAACTTTATAGCTGGCTTTCAAACCTATTGTAACGCTTTCAGTCGATGATCCTCAATTGTCTCCAGTAGCTTTGTTCTCAATGCGGCTTTTGCCATGCGCTTACCACGCTTCCACCTCTGCGACACGACTCTCCCTAGCCTGCACACACGCACACACTGGCTACCCTTGTAGTCTGTTGTGTTGTGCTTAGTCAGCGTTCACATCGATTTCAAAACCGCCTTTTTTCTTGTTTTCTTAGTCGTCAACACTTTCTTGCTGAAAAACGCCACAGCGAAGCTTGTTGTAGTCTCCTAAATTGAGTACACCACAGCAAGTAATTCAATATCATACAGTATTGATATAGTTTAAAAACGAAAAGGAAATCAAATCATGCCTGCATACTCTTCTAGGCTGTGGTGACTGTTGGCTTCCTTTATATGAATAGAGCAGAGTTATGAAACTAGCCAGATTATATTCTAGCCGAAATAAGAAAGAAAAGATCATAGCCAGTGCTTGTACTCAGACAACAAGGTAACCAAGGCTATGTAGGAGTAACAGACGTGATTCCCAGCCAAAGCAAACGTAACAGAGGTTCAGAAAGATAGGCGGACGAAAGAGATTACACAGTTGGCAGTGATAGCGTGGCCGCAACCAGCGCAAGGGCAACGTCTGTGCCTTTGTTCTATTTACGGTTATGAAGTAGAACTTCAGTTATCAAATAGAGAACATTGCCCTGCAGTAGGACCTGCATAAATATAAAAACTAAGCGGCTAGTGCATTGTGCAAAAGTTGCACACTTTCTACACAGAGGTTTCCAAGGCCGTCTTCTTATTACAACGTTTGCCTTTCTAAGGTTACGCTATCAGGGCCCGATAATGTCAAACATGTAGCTGTTATGAAACAGGACGACGTCTAGGCAGACGGCGCTTGCGTCGATATGAAACTTCTACCTCCATATTTTCATGGAATTTCCTCAGAACTACAAAGCACTATAAAAGGTAATAAATCTTCTGTAAAGCTTCCGCTTGTTATGGGTATCATTTTAATACTAGGTCTACCTTTGATAACTGTTTTAATAATCTATATGTAGCAAATATTTGCAAGAAAGAACGTATAATGCCATCGAAGGGCAACGCGTCTGCTTGCTGCATTCTTGTCAAGCACCGCGCTGTTTTCCCTGGACAATAAATGATGCTGTCAGAAGAGCCTTAGCCACAATGGTAACGAAACAAACGTCAAAAATAAAAACTTTAGTAAATATCAGAATACCTGACTATTCCCGTCAAAATATTGCCAGCATATTCGTCTCATATATTCTCAACGTAGACATCTCTCATAGCCTGAATCACTCTGGGGCGCTAAATCCAATAACAAAAACCATAATCTCAGCAGTATTTTACAGTATTCATTAGTTACCTCAGAATTAAAAATATCAGTAACACTGGCCATGGACGAATTAGCCTGCGACAAATGGCAGGATCTTTGGAGGACAGATCGAGTGTGTTTACGGTGCCTGAGGGTCGATCATGGTTGAACCTACGGTACTGACCTAATATAATCTCTATACATACGCATTACCTTTACCTAGGCTTTAAATGTGGGAGATACCTACTTTTTAGGTTGCGACAGAGAGGGATCAAGCGAACCGTCATCCCTAAGTTGAGGTGTAGGTAATCTTCATATATTTTACTTAACGGAAGCCCAGATTTCGAGTTCCGGCAACTGGCAATCCCGCCTGCAATGCCGATGCCCCCTCTAAAACCTACTTCAAGATGTTTCCTTGATAACTTATTCGATTCTCTTGATATCACAGGCAACTACGGTGGACACAACATCGAGGTAGAAAATTATTTTTTTTATTGTAAGACTCCCGACCACAGTATGCTTCACGGACGTTTTTAAAGCGTCGCTTCACCCCTTGAAAGCCTGTTGAGCTGGGACCGAACATGTGTAGTAGCCTGAGGGTTGGACAGAAAACGTGTATAGATGAGGCTGTAGAAACACTGCTGCGGAACTGCGAAGCTTTGCAGAATAGGTCTGTGCTTATGCAATGAAACCTATAGAACTAACAATACTAACGCAGGGGCCAGTTGGTTGATCATAAGTAGCGCATGTTTCCAGATAAGCCTATGATGAAAGCCACTCCTGCACCAATAATTTACTGCAGCGTATGAGGCTACCTGACTAAATACTTCTGTTTAACTCTACTTCCTGGGTGGTATTCCCCTTGTGTAAGAATAAAGCCTGTTATTGGGAGGACATAAAGGCCATAATATGCAGTTGTTGTTTGTGGAATTCTGTGGGGAGGCATCCAGCGAGCACAAAATAGTCCCATTCGTCAAAAGCAAAAACAGTCAGTGGAATTCTGTGGGGAGGCATCCAGCGAGCACAAAATAGTCCTATTCGTCAAAAGCAAAAGCAGTCACTTTACAGCCGCCAACAGCCCCTTCTAGGGCACCAGTGGTCTTGCTCCAAACATAAGCGGCTATCTTCGTGTTGCATCACGGGCTTAATATGTGTTGGCACAAGGTGGCCTCATTGGTAATTGGTGCGGCAGTGCTTTCCACTCCGAGCTCCACCTACGCGCTGTCGCGATCATATTTAACACGGCTATCATCATCATCATCATCATCAGCCTGATTATACCCACTGCAGGGCGAAGGCCTCTCCCATATTTCTCCACTTAACCCGGTTCTGTGCTAGCTGCATCCACTTGACCCCTGCGAACTTCTTAATCTCATCCGCCCACCTAACTTTCTGCCGCCCCCTGCTACGCTTTCCTTCCCTTGGAATCCAGTTTGTTACCCTCAGCGACCATCGGTTATCCTCTCTTCGCACTACATGTCCTGCCCATGTCTATTTCTTCTTCTTAATTTCTACTAGAATGTCGGTAACTTGAGTTATTTCTCTGACCCACTCTGCACGCTTTCTATCTCTTAATGTTACCCCTACCATTTTTCGTTCCATAGCCCTCTGGGTTGTCCTCAACTTAAGTAGAACTCTCTTGGTTAGCCTCCACGTTTCAGCCCCATAGGTGAGTACAGGCAAGATGCAACTGTTGTACACTTTCCTCTTGAGCGATACCGGTAAGCTGCTAGTCATAATCTGCGAGTGCTTGCCAAATGCGCTCCATCCCAATCGTATTCTCCTTGTTATTTCCTTTTCGTGGTCCGGGTCTGCGGTTACTACCTGTCCTAAATAGACATATTCGCCTACTACTTCCAGTATTTCGCTACCTAATGTAAACTGCTGTTCCTTCCCGAGGCTGTTGAACATTACCTTAGTCTTCTGCATATTGATTTTCAAGCCTACCTTTCTACTTTTTCTGTTTAGGTCATCAATCATTATTTGCAGTTCATCCCCCGAGTTGCTTAGCAAGGCAATGTCATCAGCAAATCGCAGATTACTGAGGTATTCTCCATCTACCCTTATCCCTAACTGCTCCCATTCCAAGTCTCTGAATACTTCCTCTAAACAAGCTGTGAATAGTACTGAGGAGATTGTGTCTCCTTGCCTAACACCTTTCTTTATGGGAATTTTGTTACTTTCTTTATGCAGAACTATGGTTGCTGTGCAGCCACTATATATATTTTCCAGCACTTTCACGTACGGCTCGTCTACCCCCTGATTTCGCAATGCCTGCATCACCGCCGAGGTTTCAACTGAGTCAAATGCTTTTTCGTAATCAATGAATGCTATGTATAAGGGCTGGTTATATTCCGAGCATTTTTCTATCACCTGGTTGATGGTATGGATATGATCGATAGTAGAGTACCGTTTCCGAAACCCTGCTTGATCCTTTGATTGATTGCAGTCTAAGGTTGTCCAGATTCTATTAGCGATTACCTTAGTAAATACCTTATACGGAGCAGACAGTAAGCTGATTGGTCTGTAATTTTTAAGGTCCTTGGAGTCCCCTTTCTTGTGAATGAGGATAATGTTTGCATTCTTCCATGGTTCCGGTACCGTCGATGACATCAGGCACTGCGTATACAGGGTAGCCAGTTTCTCTAGCACGATATCCCCCCCGTCCTTTAGCAAATCTGTAGTTATCTGATCCTCTCCAGCTGATTTCCCCCTTTTCATAGTTTCTAATGCTTTCTTGACCTCGTCTTTCGTCACTGGTGGAACGTCTGACTGTTTTTCCCAACCGCCAATCTCATTACGGTTCTGACTACTTTGGCTGCTGTAGAGATCTGTATAGAACTCCTCGGCTACTTTGACTATTTTGTCCATATTAGTGATGACGTTGCCCGCCTTGTCCCTTATCGCATACATCTGGTTTTTGCCTATGCCCAATTTCTTCTTTACCGCTTTAAGGCTTCCCCCGTTCTTTAGAGCATGCTCAATTTTGTCCATGTTATACTTCCTTATATCGGCCACCTTGCGCTTATTGATTAGCTTTGATATCTCGGCCAATTCGATCTGGTCTGCTGGATTGGAAGCTTTCATACTCTGGCGTTTCTTAATCAAATCTTTCGTCTCCTTAGACAGCTTACCGCTATCCTCTCTAACTATCCTACCACCTACTTCTACCGCATTTTATCAAACAAGAAGAATATACTTCGTAACTGCTCATTCACATTGTATAATTTTGTTTCTTTTTGGTTTCCAGGGCAGGATTCAATCCTGTAAATATACCTCGACCAAGCACTCAGCTGTGTCATAGACAAGTAAGTTGGCGGCAGCTCTCTCACTGTGTAAAATATTACTCAATTGAATACTGCAGTTTCCAAGTATCACGCCTTTTATTGCAGAAACATTGTGTTAGGCGCATACATATTGTGAAGATCGCCTGTCAAGTGAACGTGGCCATATTTATTGGTGCCACAAGAGCTGTATTATTCAGATTAGCTGCACAAGAGCATCCGCCTAAGGTTGTTTGGTCGGTTGCCTTTAAAACATGTGACACATAAACGCCTTGGTGAAGTGGTCACGACACAAGAGATGTATTGAACAAGTTGGAAGTGTTTCGCAAATGATAATAACTATAATAATAATAATAATAATAGTAATGTATATAATAAACACAGTTCCATTAATTGAATAAATGCTTACGAATTGCACAGCGAAACTATACGGGAAATGCGTATTCTAGATCAATTTGCGCAGCAAAGCACACACTCGTCTCGCTTTTTCCAATGTCAGAAGCGCCAATCGGAAGAACAACTGCTCTGTAAGAGTCGCGTCCTCAAACCGAAGAAGCGGTAGCAGAACAGCAGTTAGTGACCTGTTGTCTCAGGCTCGGTATAAATTCAACGAAATTGGGATAACTTTTACTATATAGATATATAAAGGTAAAAGTTTAGCAGTTTAATCTGGCAAAACAAAAGGCGTGAACGATCTCTGCCTTAAGACTGCAAAGGATGGTGCAGATCCTAGAGCATTGTGAGGAGCCTATGCCTTTGCTGCCTCATCCTTATCTGTGCGATACAGCACTGGCCATTTCACCTTCCCCAAATGGTTATTTGAAGCATGTGCGGAACGCATGTTCTCATCCACTTTCTCAGAGAGCCGGGTAAAGTAAACCGGTGCCTAGCGAGCTCATCGCGTCTGCCTGGTCATCTAAGCCGCGTCAGAGAAGTAACTGCGGTGGTCATGGAGGTAACGTAATGGGATGGAGTAATCGGTAATCAGTGCACGCATGATGACGTGCAGGACCCTGCATGAGGCTGGGGGATGGGGAGAGAGTGGTATTGAGGCCGCTACATGTGTTTCCTTGAAGAACCAAGACGCGTGCACCGCCGTGTGTGCCCCACCACAGAAGAAAAGAGCCGCGTCGGCTTCTAGATTCTTCGGTGTCTCACAGTGTCTCGCAAATCACTATTTGCGGGGTGACGTGTACAGTGTGCACGCTTGCAAATGGTCGGTGGAATGCGCGGGTGTCAACGAAGTGTGATAGTGTCGAGAGGTGAGACGTGGACTTAGCTCTTTAGCAAACAATTAGCATCTCGTAGCTTGTGGGTGCAAGCGAGGGATTAGCAATGGTGCTGAAGATGAGTGTGAGAACTGTATGGTGTTACTTAGCCTTCCGAATAAATTTTAAAGATCTACCTTTCACTGTCCAAGGCAGACCAAATGCCACTGATATGGCATCACTTCGTTCGAGAATGACCTCATGATCACTTTCGACCTAATGCCTACAATGGCGAACCAAAGGCCGCAAGAGCAACTCGCTCACTTCGCAGGGAAATTGAATAAACCGCCGTCAGGCTTCCATTCGACGTCCGGCATCCTTAGACGGTAAAATCGAGCGTCAATGCGCTGTTTCTCTTGAATTCGTACTCTGGTGAGGCGAAGATAATTTGAGCGCTGAAGATAGCCGACGATTTGTGGAATGTATCGCCTGGTATCGGGATGCCAAAGATTACCTAAACCACCATCCTGAATTGAGCATGCAGTGTCAGTGAGGACGTATTTCATAAGAAACGTAGGAAAGTGAAAGAATCCCAATGCTTGTGTTTTGGGTCGATATAAATTCCTGGCATGTCAGCAGTAATTTTTGCAACATTAGGTGAATATTTAAATTTGAAGGGGCCCTCCTGAAGACACCAATTACGCCTACGTGGCATTCACCCAAATACGACCTTGTAATCTGCTCATGCGCGGCGGTACAATGCTTGCGCTGACTGCGTGTTTTCACACCAGTGAATTACTGGCATAAAGCTCGAGTCACTGAAGCCAGTCAGTCCGAGTCATTTTGGCGTAACGCACCAAGCAATGAGTGCATAATAAAATATGGCATAAGGCCGCGTATGCGACTCAAGGCAGTGGAGAAATGCACGTCACCTTTGCTGGCCGCGGCATTAAACAACGAAGGTATCGCTACTTTTTCAACATGTCATTTATTACAATGAAACATTGTTCTAGGTATATGAATTACGTGCACTCGTGGACAAAAGTGGTATACTCCACGCGCTGCGAGGAAACTGCCCGCCAGATTTTTTCGACTAAGAAGCAGTTATTTCTGAAATATGCATAACCTACCCTTCTTGATATACTTGCGATGCTATTTAAGCAATTTTGTGTGGCACATTTTTTTATACTGAAGAAATGCAATCGTTGCGGTTCGCGTGGAATATACCACTTTTGTCCACGAGTGTACATATTATTAAGAAAGCAAAACCAAACCAACATGATGCCAGATAGGAAAGTTAAAGCCAAAACCTTTACAGAAGAAGGAAAAGCAAAGCGCATCACTCGTGAGTGTTAATCCGATTGGTATTCGGCCTGTGCATAGAGTTCTCTTACATGAACAGGCACTCTACAGAAGTGATCATTTGTAGAAAAACAATTCGCATCATATGTGTTTTCCAGAGCTTGCAAGATCCAAATAGATAGAACATGTCTAAAGGCTTATCAGAACATCGCAGCTAGTGCAGTGCTGTATCGTACAGAATGTGTTGTCAAATTCAGTGCATATTTAACATCCGTTTCATAATATCCCAGAACAGTATTGCACCTATTCAATCGATGAAACACTGGCCAATAGTTTCTGCAGAATTAAAAAGGCATGATATTGTTACGGTGAAATAAGAAAGCGGTGTTTATTTACAGTGCTGTGGCAGCGGGACAAGGTGAAGCATACTAGCCCCCACACACCAACGTTTCTTCCTCTTTTTCTGCCACACCAGCACAATCCTTCATCGTCGTCAGTAGCGTGACATTTCCCCCCTACTCAGCCTAAGCCCTCTGGGAGTGTTCGTGAGTCGTGCGAGGCTGACACGGCTTCAAGCGGGCAACATGACATAGTTCGGTTTTGGCAGACCGACGAACCGATGCTGTTAGGCGGGCTGTTGCATACGTTAAATCAGTGATGCGCTTGACAACCACATATGGGCCGTCATAGCGGGCCAAGAGTTGATGTAGGCAACGGGACCGAATTGGACGCCACAGCCAGAATAAAACGCCTAGAGAGTACGTGACTCGCCGGTGACTGGCATCGTATCGTACTTTAGAACGTTCTTGTGAAGCACCAGACCGCAATCGGGCGTTTCTTCGAGCTTCTTCGGCAAGACAGAGGGTCTCAGCCAGGCAGGGATCTTCACGGCTTGAGAAGGGCAGGATAGTATCCAGGGGGTAGCGTGGCGGTCTGGCATACAGCAGGAAGAATGAACTGTACCCAGTCGTCTCATGCGTGGTGGTATTAAACGCATTGCATGATGAAGGGTAGTATGATGTCCCAGTTGTTATGCCCTGCATCCACATACATGACAAGCATGTTGATAAGCGTTCTGTTGACGCGCTCAGTCAAGCCATTTGTCTGGGTACGGTATGGCGTCGAGTGTCGCGAAGTTATGGCGCATAAAAGCATGAGCTCTTCAACAACTTCAGAAGTGAATTGTCGGCCCCGATCAGTGATGACAATTCTTGGCGGCCCGTGTCGTAAGATGACTGAATGCAGCAAGAAAAGCAACACCTGATGCGCCGTAGCAGACGGAAAAGCGGCGGTTTCACAGTAACGTGTGAGATAGTCCACGCAGATTACAACCCAGCGATTTCCATCCACAGAATTTGCATATCCATTCCAATACAAGAGGGTTAATGTGCGATCGAGAAAGTTTAAGTAAAAGTTGCTGATGGGGAACTTTGTCGAATGCTTTTTCAAAATATAAAAAGAGAGCGTCTCAAGGTACATTTAAATCTAGGTTATAACATATCATTGATGAATAAAGCTAGTTCAGTGTCACATGACAGCCCTTTACGAAAACCATGTCGATTAGGATGAAAAAAGGCTATAGAAAGTAGGAATTTTATCATGTGAGAGTGAAGCACATGCTTCATTAGTTTCTAAAAAACGCTTTTTAGTAAAACAGTACGATAACTAGAACATGAAAATGGGGAACCTTTTTACGGAACTGGAACAACCTTGTATATTGTTACGGCGATGTACTTAATGTAACAGCACTGCGATGGGCTGAACTCGACGCTGAGACTTCAGTAGCCGTGCAGTGTCCACTCTGTCAGCGTCGTCCTCTTTCTCAACGCTTTGTCGTGCCCGTGTTCCTCGGTCGTCGTCTTCGTCAGTTAGCACATCACTTTGGTACCGCGTTTCCAGGTAACACTACCCCCCCCCCCCCCCCTCGACAAACCGCAACGTCCCGGTGCGTATTAGGCGTGCGATGTGGAGGAGGAGTAATATGGCTTTAGGCGGGCGACATGTACGATTTCGGAAGTGGGTGTAGCAGTCGATGACCTTGGGTGGAGCGGTGAAATCTCATAGGTCACGTCGGTCACTGGGCGTAGTACACGGTAAGGACCTGTGTAGTGGGGCACAAGTTTTTGACTCAACCCCAGAAGACGGCACGGAAGCCAGAGCAACACCAGAGAACCGGGAGGATAGTGCACATCGCGGTGGTGAGCGTCGTAGCGGCGTTTTTGAGCTTCTTGAGAGATGGTGAGATTGTGACGAGCAATCTCGCAAGCAGCGTCGGCTCGGGCGATGGTATCGCGAGCATAGGTTGTGACGGGGCCAGCGGCGGGCAGCAAAGTGTCAAAGGGCAGTAAGGGGTATCTTCCAAAGAAAAGATAGAATGGAGAGTACCCAGCAGTGTCATGACGCGAAGAGTTATATGCAAAGGTGACAAATGGCAGACTAATATCCCAGTCGCGATGACTGTCGGATACGTACATTGCGAGCATGTCGGTGAGTGTGCTGTTAAGACGCTCCGTAAGGCCGTCCGTCTGAGGGTGATAGGCAGTGGTGAACTTGTGCCGAACGGAGCAAGAACGAAGTATTTCCTCAACAACTCGGGAAAGGAAACAGCGGCCACGGTCGGTAAGTAGTTGACGGGGAGCACCATGGTGTAGTATGATGTCATACAAAAGGAAGTCAGCAACGTCTGTGGCGCAGCTGGTTGGAATGGCGCGAGTGATCACGTACCGCGTGGCATAATCGGTGGCCACAGCGATCCATTTGTTTCCTGGCAAGGACTCGGGGAAGGGCCCTAGGAGGTCAAGGCCAACACCAGAAAATGGCTCATTCAGGATAGCAATCGGCTGCAGGTGTCCAGGTGGTAGCACAGGAGGTTTCTTCCGGCGTTGACAGAGGTCGCAAGCTGCTACATAACGTTGGACAGAGCGGTAAAGTCCAGGCCAGAAGCAACGCCGGCGCACGTGGTCGTATGTGCGTGAGAGGCCAAGATGACCAGCCGTAGGGGCGTCGTGCATTTGCTCGAGAACGGCAGAGCGTAGGTGTTGGAGAACGACCAGCAAGTGCTCAGCGCCATCAGGTCGCATGTTGCGGCGGTATAGCGTATTCCCATGAAGGAAGAGCAGGGCGAGGGAAGAGTCACGGCTCTGTGTGCGGAGGCGGTCGATAAGAGAACTGAGGGTTGGGTCCAACCGCTGTTCGTCGGCTATGTGGGAAAAGTCCAATATAGAGAAGACACAAGGGCCCGACTCATGGTCAGTAGAGGAAGGGGGATCGACGGGATAACTGAACAGACAGTCTGCATCCTGGTGAAGCCGACCGGATTTGTATACAACGGAAAAGGTATACTCCTGCAAGCGCAGTGCCCAGCGGCCGAGGCGGCCAGCAGGATCCTTGAGGGAAGAGAGCCAACATAAGGCATGGTGATCGGTAATTACAGTGAAGGGTCGGCCAAACAAGTAGGGTCTGAATTTTCCAACGGCCCAAACGAGATCCAGGCGCTCCCGTTCCGTAATAGAATAGTTCTGTTCTGCTGATGACAGGAGACGACTGGCGTAGGCAATAACGCAATGTTGGCCGCGTTGTCGCTGTGCAAGAATGGCACCAATCCCGTGGCCACTGGCGTCGGTGCGAAGTTCCGTTGGGGCAGACGGGTTGAAATGGGCCAACACAGGAGGATTGGTGAGAACAGCGATGAGGGTGGAGAATGCGTTATCCTGCTCTGGTCCCCATGAGAAAGGAACGCCTTTCTTCAGGAGATTGGTGAGAGGACGAGCAACAGCGGCAAAGTTTGGGACGAACCGGCGAAAATAAGAGCACAGTCCTATAAAGCTGCGGACATCACGGGGTGAACGGGGACATGGAAACGCACTGACAGCGCGAACTTTGTCGGGATCGGGTTGCACGCCGGTGGCATTCACGAAATGGCCAAGCACTTTAAGTTCGCGGCGACCAAAACTGCACTTCTTTGAGTTCAGTTGATGCCCGACACGGCGGAAAAGTGCCAAGATGGAAGAAAGGCGACGAATATGGCTTTCGAACGAGGGCGAGAAGACAATCATGTCATCCAAGTAACATAGACAAGTCGTCCGTTTGAAGCCGCGGAGTAAGGAGTCCATCATTCGTTCAAACGTAGCAGGGGCGTTGCAAACTCCAAAAGGCATGACCTTAAATTGGTAAAGTCCATCGGGTGTGACAAAAGCTGTCTTCTCGCAGTCTTGTTCGTCAACAGAGATCTGCCAGTAGCCGCTATGATATTTTGCACCTTGGTAAACTAATAAGTTTCTGATTACGCTGCACATCTTTCCTTTGTAGTCGCATGCCTGTGGTCGCACGGATGCTTATGAGTAATCATACGCTTATTCCATTAACTTTCAATGTCAGGGGAAAGGAATAGTTTCCCTCGCCACGAGATTCCATCTGGCGAAGCCGTAACCCAATCCACTAGGGCAACTCTGCTGTGCAGCAGACGACAAATTTTTCGGACTGCTCTCCGTCACTGATGAGGGAAAGCGCAAGGGTAGAGAGCTAAGCCTTACCGCCAGGGCTCCCGGCCCAGATCCGGAGCTATCAATCAGCACCTTTCTTCTGCAAATGCCATTCAGTTCATATTGATTAATGCGCAGCACCACTAAGCATATAGCCTTACAACTTCTTTTTCAAGCGTTCTGCTAGCCCTCTATATTGTGTTGTTATGAAACTGTCTCTTGTGACTTGCTTTGCTGCACATAATTTAGTGCAATAACTTGAACAATTTTTCTTCAGAAAACCAGGCGTGGGAGCTATCGCCGTTATCAACGTTGGGGTTGTGTTAAAAAAAAAACAGTTGTATGGCTCAGGCCGCTAGTAGCTGGCAGCTGACATGGGCAGTCCCCCCCCCCCCCCAATTGTTGTAGGCTTGTGCGACGGCACCTACAGGCTTTACAGGCAGACATCATATATATATCCTGTTTATTCCACCCACACAATATAAATACTTCACCGTTTACGGACGGACGTGAACATACGAGAGAGAACGGGATTTATTGAAAGCAAGGCGGAGAAACCGGCCGGCGGTAAGGGACTCCGGCCTCCTCCTTCACATTGCGGAAGATGGTACAAGGAGGTAAATGAGATGTAGAGGGCAAATGGATGGTGATTATTCTATAGTACAATGAACATAACATTTCAAAATATTTCAGGACATTGTAACAAGGACGTGGGCAACAATCGAAGAGACTGGGATTTCACTGAACTAAACTTTCAATTTTGCTGCCTTTGGCCTGCAACACGGCGGCCGCTAGCAGTAGACGACTACAAATAGCCACTGCGCTCTTAAGCGCTCAATTAAAATTCAGCGAATAAATGTCTAGACAAAACCGCAAAACAACATTGAACATTGTGGAAACGGTCGCAAGTGGCTGAAATCATTACAAGTACATTTTGGCTCATCTATTAAAGCGACAAAGACAATGATAAAGACCACTGTCTGCGGCATTGAGCGCGAACAAAGAAAACAAAATCTTGCTGTGTAATACAAGCAGAATAAGACCTCACGCCATCGGCTGCCAGTAGCAAGAAAGATTACAAGGGTTCGTTGCATTACCCCCCCCCCCTTTCCTTTAAAATCAAATTAGAAAGAAAAGTATGAAAATCAGCATTAGAAATTAAACGTCGTGGACTTTTAGTGCATTTAATAGGTCTTAAGTCACATGCGATATTATCCACTCACAATAATCCAAAACCACACAGATAACCACAAGACACAATAATTCACTTCCACTCACAAACACATCCGCGCTCGCACTGATGTCCACCCACATTCACGGCATTCTTTTCACAGTCAC
Source organism: Amblyomma maculatum (assembly GCA_023969395.1). Taxonomy (NCBI): domain Eukaryota; kingdom Metazoa; phylum Arthropoda; class Arachnida; order Ixodida; family Ixodidae; genus Amblyomma; species Amblyomma maculatum. Next base: position 16,558 of record JAJIZL010032942.1, on the reverse strand, counting down.
TTTTGATGACACTTAATACCACCCACTAGCCTTCATACGCACGTCTACTCATACTCACGTCCACTGGCACTCGTGACCGCTCACTCATACCCACATACACGCCTACTGACACTCGCAACCTGATTCACAATCCCGCTTATGTCCATTCATTCGCACTCGCACTCATGAGCACTCACACTCATAACCACTCACACGCAGAGATGTGACCGTTAGAGTATTTGAGTTCACTACTGAGTTAGCGCGCTGGCCTGTTGCCCCCGACCATATAAAATTTGGCGTAACTCCTAACTTCGACTACAAAGAGAACTAATTATATATAGTGTTTCTGTATTTCTCGCCCTCGTAAAGGGGATAAAATAGATTTTCATTATAATGTTACGGGTGACGGCTGAAGAAAAGTTTAGGAAAAAAGCGATGTTACATAAAAGGGTAATTATATTCGATTTTTTAAATACTACAATGAAAGCAGTGCACGGCATTGCTGCAGAGAGATATAGGCGGACAGCACTCAGCAAGCTCTACATCAGTGAGTTCAATTATACGGTGTTCCGAATTTCGAACAGCAAACGCCAGCAGGATAGAATAATCTCTCTGTTGTGAAGTGTGTAAGCGAGCATAATCACATTAAGTTGTAAACTGGTGTAAGACATAATCATGGAAGTGACTTCATGAGATACGGTATAAATTTCTGCAATGTTATTTCAATGCATGCATCATTCACCACTTCAGTGTCCACCAGGCCATTGGCATAAGCCATGCGCTGAAGGCTGCACCTGCCGCCGAAGACTGGACGACGCCCGTCACCCACTTATCTGCGTCCGCAACAACAGTCCCCTCCCCGGCTTCATACAGTAGCGGCAAGCTTAATGTGTGAACGGGGTCAAGTGGGCTGCTTCGAAAGGCGTATTTTGAAAACAAATAAATGTAAAATATATTTCAAACGAAGTGCGTGTCCTGTAGTTTCCTCAGCCTCCCGTGTGTATTTTAATACACTTTTAATCACCTTACAAAAGATTCCTTTCGTTTTGCTTTTGTGAAACGCTGCAGATGTTTGCCGAGAAAATGACAAAAGCGAGATTGGAAAAGAACTCAGCCATTTTTCTCGCTAAGAAGTTTTTGGGGTTAAACCTCATGACCAGCTATGAGCAAACCCTACAAACGTACTGGTACAGGCAGAAAGGGATAAATGTCAGTTCGTAAATGACAAACAAACCCGCGAAGTCATACTTCCACATTCCTAGCACGCAACGTCGTAAGTTACATGAAGGCTTTCAATCGTCCACGTGCCTTACCGCTTACAGATTGGTGCCCGCGCAAATAGAATAAGAGTTCTGTGTGAGGTTCTGCACAAACATGCTGCTCTCCTGTTAACGCTAGTTAGTAGTAAGAATGCCTCTCGTGTACTCTTGTAGGAAATACTTAATGTGAAGCATGCTTAAACACAATGACAGAGACATTGCAATCCTTCATCAGTTGTAGCGAACTGGGGTTACATTTCCTGCTTGTAAAGGAAATCATATTTCATGCCCAGTTAAAACAGACGTAAGTCTACACATTGACTGCAGCATTGAAAGTATTCCCATTTTCATTCCCAGCAGCAATTAGGCATTTCAACCTAAACGAGAAATTCCTGGAATGCTTTGAGGATGCCCCGGATTCATAGGAAGTCTCGATTTCACCAAGCTCTGGAGACTACCTCAGAATATGACCCAATGACATCGAGATATGAAATTCGACGTTTGCTAAACATCCAGTTTCATTGGTTTATCTAGACTCACTGTGGGGTTGCCATTACTTGAGCGTAGTTTTATGGGCGGCGTGAGCCGCCGACAAGTATAACTCACGTAATGCCACTCTCCGCGTTTTCTTGTGCGCTTTATGAATCTCCAGGCAGATTACTCGAGCCCCTAAAGCGCTTGTTGTGAGGCAATTTTGCAGGCAGGAATATCCTAGACATAAAAAAAAGCATATACCTTATTCATAACACAGAACCTTGGCAACATCTTCCAGAAACACTAAGCCCCATTTTTGTCGGGTCATTTCAAGGGGTGAATATAGCTACACGCTCGAACTGTTCAAGCTGTTCTTCCTGATCCCTTCTTGATGAACCATTTAATGTGGGCAGCAAAAAGGGATGCTGCGGGATATTCGAACCTGCCGTCATAGTCATGTCTACTTCGGCATTGAGGCGATTCCCTGCACTCGGGTGCACTCTGGTAGCAGTCCGTACTCAGGCGGCAGTCGCTTGAATTCGCAGCTCTTTCGCAATTTCTGGGGGTGCCAAGCGTGGCTTCCCTCTGTGCCAGAAATTTCAGGAGAGCTCGGATTGTTCGCGTGGCTGCCATGGGGGGAGGGCAACAAGCACAACCAGTTCCATCGCTGCTCCCAGTTGCGATGTTGTGGTGACAATCACGTCTGCTGGACGTGAGCAGACTTGCACATCACTGAAATGAAGTTTACGTTGGGCTGAATTGCTCCCAGCATGTATAACGCAACTCTGAGGCGGCGATAGCAACACATTTGCATAAGTGTGGTGCAAGTAAGGAAAATATTAGTAGCTCCCTTTGTTTAACTCAGCAATGGTTCAGAAAGATCAACATAGGGCTCGAAAAGCAGCTAAACGTTTGAAGCACTTGGACGACCGAGAAGCTGCTTATCCTTGAAGAAAATTCTTGGTACATATTGCTTTGCAAAGAAAGTGATAAAAACGGTTGCCAGTGGCACGGCGTGCCAGAAACCGCACAGTACAGCGCTTCGTGAAAGTATTATAATAAGTTGTGCCGATTACTTCGTGCTTTTTGATTAGCTATGATGTATCCGCGGTTCGATTGTCTTCGTAAGGACGGAAGCTTTGATGCCTTTTCATTCCTAAAAGTTACATTTGGTCTCCACAACAAGATTGCATGTATCTTGATTAACAATCCCTCCTCTTTCTTCTGCTACCCACTACAGAAAGATATCTCTAACGTTATAGTTCATTCCTGGAGCTTGAAAGTTCGTCCTCCGCTAAAACCCAGTGCCTTCTCTGCACTGACATACTTTCTTTTTACTGTTACATCTAAATCGTCGATAAACTACTTTACGCTTCCATCTGTTCCATTATCAAAACTAGGCTAATTTAAGACTGCATTTTAAAGCACGCTAAATGGACCTCTTCTAGGACCTCTACATCCTGCAAAGACCTAAGTGAACGCCCAGTATGAACCTTATTATCTTTTATTTTTGATACTGATCTCTTCCCCAAAGTATTTGGTCCTAAGCGTAACCTAAGACGAACAGATGGAAGGACGCATCCAATCCTGTGCGAGAGACAGAGAGAGAGTGTGTCCGCACTTTTTCTCAATGGGTTTAAACCTCTCTGACTTGCAGTTTTCTTCGCACTCAAATTACTCCAGCCGCATAGGTTCTGTAAACTTCAATTACTTCAAATAAGCTGTAATTTGGGCACAAATGCCTTAGTTACAGCTCTAGAATCTAATACATTCGATATTGCAGTACTTCAAATAACCAAATGCAATTACACTCATTTATTTCTCTATCAAATATACATAAAAATCCCTTTCTTCGCGCAGTGACTATAATAAAAATTTTGGGGGCGACAATTTTAAAATGACAGAAGTTGCTGTAAAAATTACTTTTTATTAACAGTGATGAGAACTTTTTGTCAGCCAAATTTTTCAATGTCATTTGCCAAGACAAGCGCGAAAAAGCAGGAGCTGCGCGCGAAAGCTTGACCAGCAAGATAAGTTTGAAACGAAGAAAATCCTACCTAGCTCCTGGCGCTTGACACGAAGGAAAGAAACAAGACATCTCTGCAGGAGCAGTCGAGCAAGTTAGCATATTCAGTTGCATGTAAGTGTCATTATTATATGTCGTTTTACACGAGCATCCGAGGCGTATAGCTAAGAAACTCAGATTTCAATACGCCTCTTGAAAACAATCTTTTTGTTTGTCCCAAAGTATTAATGCATTTTTAGGCATTCACATGACACGGTTCAAATTCAGTGCATCAGTTAAACGGGCACTCAGCATTATATATGAGAGAGACTCATATTTGCAAAGGTTTCTGATTGAGAAATCTGGTGTCGAGAAAGGACAACATTGGACGCAGAACACGCAAAATGCTTTCGAAAGTAATATACTGCGTTTTTTTTTTTCTTTTTTCTTTCTACTCTGAAAACATAATCATAGCAAATTATGTTAGTAACAAAATAATGCCATTAGATTACAGGTACTTTCAAAGGTTACTTGGAAAAATATTTAAAATTTTCAAACACCAGAATGCTCTCTCGACTCCGTTCCTCTAAATATATCCCCTCCCCACGCATAGGGCTGCCTTCTCTGCATCGCCTAGTTAACTTCCATCCCTTTCTGTTCTTCTACCTATCCAGACAATTGTGAATAAAGATTGAACTCTGCAGTACAGCATCAAGTCTATCGTTGGATAGCTTAATGAGAGAAAAAGTGATCTTTACTAATTTTAGGCATTATTTATTAAGCAAAGCGTATTGTCCTCGTAGTGCCAAAAAGCCCTCGCCGTACCATGAATTCTATGCTATTTTGTTGTCGTGACTAAATACTGGACCGTATATCAAAGCATCAAGCCATATTTTGTAGATAGCTTACATCGAGTAGGATTGTACGAGAGTAATTGTAGGGCGTAATTAATTACAGTTGGATAGTTTTTAATAGCATTGAACTTTAAGCAATAATTTCCGCTTATACAGTGTTCTGCAATTTTTTCACACGCGTTTTGAAAAATTTTCCTGTCTCAACTGGAGGCTCACTTGCACTGAAACCGAGAACAATCTTGCGCGCTGTTGTCCCTTTCGTTGTGTAGGAAGTCATGCAGCAGTTCTTACCTTGTTTGCTCTCACATGATGAGAAACTATAACCGTCTGTGACGAGACTGAAGGAGTAAAAGACGCAAGCGTGAATTTTCCACCGAAGAGCAGCGCTGGCGCCATCTATCATCATTAAAAACTTTAGCGTGGTTCAAAGCTGCTGAACCGAATGTGGAACGAAAGCTTCGTCCCCGGGCGATCGAGTGTTCCATCGAACAATACAAGCGTTCCTTTGAATGCATCAAGTTCACCGGTGTTATATGCGGAATCCACTTCTATTCCGTGAACATGCGAGGCCGGCGGCGCTTTTCTGCTCCACTCGATCAGCTCTCCGCACCGGGGCGCGCATCTGCTGGGATGCCGCTACCATACACTTGTGTAGCGAGCGCAGCCAGAGACGGAACACGCGACGCACTTGTAGGAAAACCGTCTTGGCGCATGCGCACTGTCGCTTTTTCAGGAACAGTGAAATGCGCGAAGTGTAGCGTAGTGTAGATTTCGCTACAAAATGACAGGGTCAGCATCAGCAGCTCTTGTCCGGAGAGGCCAGAAGGGCCAGCGGCTTCGCGAGCACAGCACAGCGGGCAAGGGCTGCTTGTGCCCCGGCTGTCAAACCCACGTAAAGGAAGGCATCTCAACCTTTTTGAGTGTGGGTGGGACGGAGAAGAAAATTATCAAGGTTCGAGCACTGCTTGAACCTAGTGATAGAGCGAAAGCTGGGTGTTGCAGCGATAGCCTGTTTCACACCCGATTTTCAATCCGGGGTCTTTTCTTACCTTTTATTTAAATTAGGTTTTGGGGAAAGAAAGGAGCCCTATGCTTTTGAATGGACGTTTTTCTTGTATATTGTACATTAGTTTATAAGAAAAGAAATGCGCAGTATCTGTCTTGACCTTCAAGGTTATTCAAAATAACTCTTACACCTAATCGCGTTCATATTTTTTCTTGTATATTACACATTGGTTGATAAGGCGCAGGATGTCTTTGAATTCAAGGTTGTTCAAGTTGACATCGCACGCGCAACCCAGGACTAATCTTTTTCTTTTAATTCGTTCATTGGAAATTGGTTGCGCAACTTTTATTTCTATCGGAAATGGGCGACCTCTTCCCCGCCCCCGGCACACGTGCCGGGGAAGGCGGGGAGTAGTGCGCCCGCGGATAAGAGGCTGGCATGTTGCCCTTGGCTTGATGCGGCCTCTTCCGCCAGGTGGACGGTGCGGTAGTGGATCGCAGGATCCGCACTTCGCAGCCGGGTATCCCTGGCTTCTCTACTTGATATATTTTGTCCTATCAACTAGAGATTGTGGGCACTTCCAAATTATGTGGTCGAGGGCCCCTCTCATCCAACAGTGTTTGCACAGATCATTGTCCCTAAGGTCTGGTAGCGCGTGAAACGCCCAGACCGAGTTCATGAAGGTATTAGTCTGTAGCCGCCTCCAAACGACAGCTTCTCTATTATTTAGGCACACATCTGGCGGGGGTATCAATCTACGTCCCAATTTATAATGGTCGATGATTTCCGCGTCATTTTGCAGACGCTCGTCGTATGCCCAGTGTTCAGAGGGGGAGGGGGGGGGGGGCTCGGCGGTTACCTGGAAGTAGAGAGCTCGGGCTAACTCGTGAGCCGCCTCGTTACCAGAGACGGCAGCGTGAGCGGGCGTCCAAATTAACTGAATTTTCATATTCAGCGTTCTTTGGATGAGGGTTTTGGCTGTCTCCGGCGATATCATCCCCTTTCCAAAATTTTGAATGGTAGTTTTGCTGTCGCTAATTATGAACTTGGCTTCCGTTCCTATACATAGTGCTATCACAACTTCCTCCGCCGTTTCATGTTGCGGCCTTTGATACCGGCGCCCCTCGGCCATCGACTGCACAGGCTAACTCCACACCTGTTCTGCCACTTGCCGCATCAACATAGACTATTTCCGCTCCCATGTTCTTGAACCGTCGCTCTAGAGCTTCGGCTCGTTTGGCCTTTCTTTCAACATTAAATTCTGGATGCATGTTTCTAGGGAAGAGGGAGACTACCAAGGCGTTCCTGCTTTCCCTACCAATTGTGACTTTTTTTGGAACTCCTCTGTCTGGGTTGAGGCCTATTTTTGCAAGGATCACCCTGCCCGTTTCGGTGGTGCTCAGTCTCACTAACATTTGCACTGCCGCCGCCAATTTTGCCCACGTGTTCTGCACCCCGAGTTCAAGCAGTCGTTCGCTCGAGGTGCTCATGGGAAGTCCTAGCGCCTTCTTACCGCTTCTTCAAATCAGCCAGTCTAATTTCTCTTTTTCTCCGGCCTTGATATCAAGGTAGGGCGTAGTGTAACAGATTCTGTTTATTACGTACGCCTGGATTAGTTTTAGTAAATGTCTCTCCTTGAGGCAACCCTCTTCAAGAGCCCGACAGTTTACATCACTGAAAGGTTGCAATAGTAAGACGCCCCACTGCTGTGCTGGAGTACCCGGGTTCGATCCCAACCACCGGCAGCTGCGTTTCGATGGAGACGAAACCAAGAGGCGTTCGTGTGCTGTGTGATGCCAGCACATGGTAAAGATCCCCAGGTGGTCGAAATTACTATGGAGCCCTCCACTACGACACCCCTTTCGCTCTATAACTCCCACCTTCCTCTCTTCCTTACGGCGTGATCCAGTTGTCCACAGAAACAAGTGTGGTAGACATTGCGCCTTTCCCTTCCTGTGAACCAATTATTATGATAAAAAGAACAGAATACACCTTTACCGAAATCATTCCAAGCAAACAACGGAAAAACAGCCTGTTCATAGCTAACATATACAGTAACCCCAAGCACCAAACACAGAAATTCAAGACCCTGCTACACACAGCCAGCACCCAAGCCAAAGGCAACACTTTGCTGATTGGAGGAGACTTCAACGCCTCCCATCGAGCGTGGGGTTACGTGAGAGACACGGCAAAGGGACGGGACCTACTACAGGATACCCTGGACCACGACTGCACCCTGATCACGGATCCCAATCATCCTACCCGAATCGGCAATTCCGTAGCACGAGACACCACACCAGACCTTACATTCATCAAGAACGACCACACTGGCAAAGTAACATGGCGCAACACCGGCGTTGACCTGGGCAGTGACCACTACATCCTCGAAATTACGATTCCCAATCAATTCCGGGGCAACACCATTACACACAAATGGACGGATTGGGACGGTTTCCGTAAGGGACGACCAACCACACCGCAAGACATCACAAACATTGAAACCTGGTCGGCAGAGCTCCGCGATGCAGTGCACTCGGCCACCAAGACCATTGAAACGGACGAGGACATCATAGCTATGGACAGTCGTCTGGCCCATCTCATCGAGGCCAAACGTTCAATACAGGCGCGCTGGAAGCGGCAACGGCTGAATCGCAAATTGAGAAAGAAGGTGGCCGACTTAAACAGGGCCATTCAACATCACTGCAAGGTCCTGTGCCGTCAGCAGTGGAACGAAGTCTGCAACCGAGCTGACGGGCAACTACATCGTGGTTGCACATGGAATCTATTTCGGCACCTCCTAAACGAAACTAAGACCAAGTCACACCAGCGCGATCGCCTGGCCTGCCTCATACACACCGCCACACAACAACGAGGAAAAGACGCCGTTATCAAGGCCCTGGAAGCCAAGTATCTGCCACACACGCCAACGGAAACCCACCCGCCATACGGGGGGCTGCCGAACGCGTGGCTCGACCGAGACATTACCATGTCAGAGGTACTGGCAGCGCTGCACGAGCTCAACGCCCGCTCAGCAGCCGGCCCCGATCTTATTACCAACAAGATGCTACGCAACCTCGACTATGCATCGATCGAGGCCCTAACCCGCTACTATAACGAATGCTGGCGTTCGGGCAAGCTCCCCTGACAGTGGAAAACGGCAAGAACAATCCTAATCCCGAAACCGGGCAAGCCATCGGATATCGGCAACTTGCGTCCCATCTCGCTCACGTCCTGCGTGGGCAAGGTGCTTGAGCACGTGCTTTCCAACCGGTGGCAGGAGTACCTGGAAAAGGAAAACCTATATCCGGATACGATGATCGGCTTCAGGCGCAGACTCAGCACACAAGATGCCATGCTACAACTTAAACAAGAAATAATTGACAACAAGACACAAGACAGCAAAGTAATTCTGGGACTTGATTTACAAAGCGCATTCGACAAAGTCAAACACTCAGCCATATTAGCACAAGTATCGAGACTCAACATGGGGGTAGCGAGCTACAATTACATCCAAGACTTCTTGACCAACCGCACGGTGGAACTGCACGCCGGAGACCTTAAGTTCCCCGAACACAAGCTCGGAAGCACGGGTACCCCGCAAGGTTCAGTCATCTCGCCGTTGCTCTTCAACCTTGTCATGATCGGGGTAGCAAGGGCAGTAGAGGGGACCGGCGTCCGGCATACGATCTACGCCGACGACATTACCCTGTGGGCGGCAGGCGGCACCGACGCCAGCATTGAGCAGCAGCTCCAAGAGGCTGTTACTGCCATCGAGCAACACCTTAACGGCACAGGCCTTGTGTGCTCGCCCGCCAAATCCCAGCTGTTCGTCCTCACACCATTAAAACGGGGACGGAAACGCGCTCCCCCTCGGGAGTGCGATCACATAAAGATCGTGGCTGCATCGGGGCAGCGCATCCCCGAAGTTCCCAAGATCAGGGTCCTGGGCCTGCTACTAAACAAGAACGGCCGCAACGACGAGACCATCAACAAGATTACCACCAAGGCAATGGACGCTATCCGGCTCATACACCGAGTCTCGACACGATGGGCAGGCATGCGTGAAGAGTCTTCTGCGCCTCGTCCAGTCGTTCGTGATCAGTCACATCGCCTACGTTGCGGCCTACCTCAACTGGCAGGCCGCTGACCGGACAAAGATAAACACGCTGATCAGACGGGTTTACAAGACGGCGCTGGGATTAATGGGGACCACGAGTACGGCTCGGCTCCTGCAGCTCGGCGTCCATAACACCTTAGAAGAAATAGCCGAGGCGCAGCTCACGGCGCAAATGGAGCGCCTCTCTACCACCAAGACAGGCCGCAGTATACTCACGTCCCTGGGTTACAATCCCCGAGCTCCCAGTCGGCAATCGTGCGATATCAGCGATGAGGCGTGGGCCCACATCCACGTGGACCCCATCCCGAAAAACATGCACCCCGAGTACAACCAAGAACGGCGGCAGGCGCGGGCCAAAGACCTCGTCGAGCAACACGCCCAGGACCCGCACGCCCGGTTCGTGGACGCTGCGGAATACAAGCGAGAAGGATTCGTGGCAGTGGCCGTTGCGGCGGCTACCGGCATCAAAACAACGGCAGCGAGCGTGCGGTGCACGGACGCCACAGACGCCGAGGAAGTTGCCATCGCTCTGGCGATCTCGGAGGCCGAGTGTCGCACCGTGCTCAGCGACTCGAGGAACGCTGTGCGCAACTTTGCCAAGGGGCGAGTGTGCGCGCCGGCGGCCGCCATCATCAGTAAGCTCCAGCTTCAAGACCGCGGCAACACTATCCGCATCAAGTGGTTCCCGGCGCACGCGGGAGATTGTGCATCCTCACCGAATCACAACGAGACGGCCCATTCGGCGGCGCGAGCGCTTACCTTCCGCGCCCCCGAGAAGGACCGTTCCGAATGGTGGTTCGAAACAAAAGACAGAATGACCAGTTACGAGGAAGTGACAAAATTTTACCGACTAGCTCGACGGACAATGCCGCCGCCTCGCCCGGCACTTAGTCGGGAGGAGGCGGTCATCCTAAGGCAAATGCAAACCGGGTCACTCCTAGCCCCGGCAATGCTACACGTCCTCCACCCAGACATCTACACGAGTGATATGTGCAGCGTATGTCAAGTGGGTCCGGCGGACCAATGGCACATCATGTGGGACTGTGCCAGGTTCCCGACCGAAGCTGCATCCAGGACATACCCGCCGGAACTTCAAAGTGCTGTGCAGAATACAGACAAGGACATGCAACTATGGGCCGTCCAGCAGGCCCGGGGTGCGCTCGAAAAGCACGAGCCTCACACCCACCACAAACGGGTCAAATGAGGTAGTGCAGAGTAGGGCTTAACCCCGGGTAGACGCTTGGCCAGCGTCACGACGCGTTAACCCGTCGTTTGCCGGCTCCCTAATAAAGTTATACATACATACATACATAGGTGCAGTATCTGCACACATGTTTCTCTGGGCACGTGAACCATGACATAAGGGATGGGAGGAAAATGTGAGAAAGTAGAAAGAGCGGTGGAACAACGGTGGATTGGTTTGGAAAACATTTATTTCATCAAAATGCAGATGCAGATGGTCCGCTCTAGATGGCCTCCAGTCCATGGCTGGCGGCGACCTTAGTGGCCTCCTCGGTGTCCAAGGCTTGAATGCCCGGGTTCGAGCTGACCAGAATGGCCTCCCATCGCTCAAGAGAAGGAATTTGTACTAGATATTCCGGTGGAGGTTCTTCTTTACAAGGGGCGCTGAAGGCAGTCAAGGAGTGCGGACGCGTCTCACATGCGCTCCGCAAATTTTGAAGTCCCAAGCCCAAAATTTCGACTGGACCGCCGAAATTTTCGTGCGAGAAGGAAGAGGAACCGAAGCGGAACACAAGGACACCAAATTCTAGCCGGTGGGTCCACCATTTTTGGATTTATCGGACTTTTGGTTCTCCCACGGGGCCGCCGAGAGCTAAGCCTAGATTAGGCTTAACGAGCACCGGGGACTGCGGGCGGCCCAGCCGCGGCGGCAAGGGCGCCGGAGGCCCGAAAAGACCTTCCCCAGGCACGCGAACACCCTGAACCGAAGAAAATGATGGAGGGACCACCCAGGGGCCTGGCAGAGGCGCAGGAAATGGACTACCACGAGGCGGCCGAGACCGAAGGCGCAGGCCTAACGGGGTTAGGCCTAACCGACGGCGTGGTCGGCAGCGAAGCCCCGAGAAGCAGCCCCTCACTCAACCCAAGTCTATCGGAGGAGGAAGACAACCAAAACTGGAAGCTCGCAATATCGAGGAGGCAAGCGAGGCGCCAGCGAGAGAAGAAAAGACAGAATAGTGACGGCAACGATAGCGGCGGACCGGCCGGCACGGTGTTAGGCCTAGCGGGATCGAGGAGCCCGGCGAGCGGCGTGGCCGGCATGGAAACCCCCAACGGCGAGAAACGCAGAGAAGAGGTGAGGAAACGACTTCCTCCTCTACCCAAATATGATTTGAAGATTATTTTGAGACCTAAAAGCCTCATCGTTAGAAACCTACAGACCCACCAAGTGGCTCGGGCGGTAGTCGCGGCGACCGGTTCGAGGTGCAAGGGGGAAGACCTAATTATCAGACTACGCAACGGCTCCAATATAATCATCGTGAGCACCGACAACGAAGAGGCGGCCCAGCAAGTGAGGCGCATATCCAATCTCATTTTCGGCGGGAAATCCTACGAGGTTAACGCACACGTGGCGGCGCCGGAAGACACAATACGAGGGGTGATCCACGGCATCGAGCCCGGAACAACGCCCGAAGAGCTGAAAGCCAATTTAAGGGTACGTACCCAGGGAGTCAAGATTCACAGCGCTCGCATGCTAGGCAAGACAAGCACGGCGGTAATCACCTTCGACGGCCACATTAAACCCAGACAAGTCTTATACTACGGAGGGGAGATGTGGTGCCACCCATACTTTCCCACCCGCCAGTTCTGCCACATATGCTGCAAGCAAGGCCATAGATCCGACGTCTGCCCGACCCCGGACAGTAAGGCCTGCAAGCAATGCGGAGAGCAGAACCCAACCCAAGAACACCGATGCACCCCGAAATGCCTGATTTGCGGCGGAGGCCACCAAACAGGCACCAAGGAATGCAAGCAAAGACTGAAGCCAGCGGCGGAGCTGAGAGGGTGACCCGCATTCAGAAGCCAGCAACAGCAGCAACAGCAGTCGCTAGGACGGGGAAGAAGTAGGAGCGGCAGAAGAAACCGACGACCAAGATGGTTTGGGGAGGAAGAGGCCACCCAACCACGGAACAATTCGAGAAGCCCGAGCCGGGAGAGAAGCACGAGCCGGGACGGACGGCGAGACGAGTCCTACCCGCCACTGGAGAAGCTCGGGGGCCCCGGGCCGAAACAACAGCAGAAGAAGAGTAGCGGAGTCAAGGTAAGCTGGGAAGCGGGTCCTCCTAAATCGTTTAATCCGCACTCAAACACATACACGGATATAAATACACCCTTAAGCAGGAAGAAAAAGCTAGAAGAAGAAAATAAGGCTCTGAGGGAGGAGCTAAAGAAAAGTCGAGAGGAAACTAAACAGATTAAACGGAAACTAGACGAACTCATCAAAGAACTACAATGGCAGCAACAGGGCAGAAACGAGGCAAGCAATATTAGACCAGCCTCTCCCCCTCCTCCACAACCGGTCGAGGAGAAGCAGAAGCAAACGGAGGACCAAAAATGGGACGAAATGAAAAGCTTTATGATGACAGTACAGAAACAAATGCAGGAATTCCAGCAGAGACTAGCTATGCAAGACCAGAGCTTCCGCAGCTACGTCAAGAATCAAAACAGACCTATCCACGAGGCTAGAGACAGACTATTTAGCGAAAGACGCTTTGGCGCAACAGAAAACCAAGGGGCAAACAACAATGCAAATCCACCATGGCAAGACAACAGCAACTAAATATTTGACAGTGGAACTGCAGGGGGTACAGGAAAAAACAGGGCCTTCTGCAGCAGTACATAAACTCCAGGGGGAAACAGCCAGACATAATCCTGCTCCAAGAAACCAACAGCACACCCACATTAAAGGGATACACTTGCCAGGAAGGCGGGAAAAGAGCCGCAACCCTCATCAGCAGCAAAATAGCCACCATAGCACACAAAGAGATCGAGGGAACGAATTTACAACACGTAATCACCGAAATAATTCCAAAAAAGAAAATTGGGGCAAAAAGCACCTTCATAGTAAACCTATACAGCCCCCCGAGACAAAAGGACGGCGATTTGGAAGGTTGTTTACCGAAGTAAACAAATTAGCCAAAACAAACGCCCTTGTGATAGCGGGAGATTAATGCCAAAAGTCCAAACTGGGGATACCCAACGTCTGACCGAAAAGGCCAAAGCATCTGGGACACTGCGGCAGGCCAGGGCTTCGAACTAGTAACGGACGAAGACCAACCCACAAGAACGGGCAACAGCGTAAGTGCAGACGCAAGTCCAGACCTCACTTTCGTAAAGGGTACAAATCAAACAGAGTGGGAAAACACCCTAGAGAATCTAGGAAGCGACCACTACATAGTCCAGCTCACAATGACGGCAGAGTCCACCAGACGGAAGCTTGGGAAAGCCCGCCTCACAGACTGGGACGCATTCAGACAAGGGAGCAGGGACCTAACAGGACAGATTACGAGCATCCAAGAATGGTGCCAGCAGCTCAAACAAATACAGGAAACGTATACGAAGGAAGTAGACAGAACCGAGCGAGCACCAGAGGTGGACAAGCGCCTGCTTAGGCTATGGGAGGCAAGGCGCAGTCTCACCAAGCGATGGCGGAAACAAAAGCTAAACAGAAAGCAAGCTAAAGAAAAAGATTGCAGAAATCACAGCCAAGGCAGAAGAATACGGCACACAACTAGCAAGGCAAAACTGGCAGGAATTCAGCAACTCGCTAAACGGCACACTGAGCACGGCTAAGACATGGCGTATCCTGAAAGCCATGATGGATCCGGGAAAAACGAGGACCGAAAGCAACAAGACAATACAAAGACTAATCCACCAGTACGAAGGAACCGAGGACCAAATGATTGAGGACCTAAAGGCCAAATGTTACGGGAAAGAAAGCCCAGAAGAATACAAAGGAAGTTATCAGGGCAAAGAGAATCCTGAGATGGACAGGCCGATCACGCTGGCAGAAGTGCACGAGGCGATGGGGGCCCTCACTAAAAACACGGCAGCCGGGGGAGATAAGATACGAAACTCCCTCATACGCAACCTCAGCGAGGGGGCAGTAAACCAGCTGACAAACTACCTCAACCAACTCTGGGCCGAGGGCACAATCCCGGCCGAATGGAAACATGCAGAGGTGGTAATGATTCCCAAACCGGGCAAAAAATTGCAAATCGAGAATCTGCGGCCAATCTCCCTTACCTCATGCTTGGGAAAGCTGTATGAAAGAATAATTACGAAAAG